>JAAXYW010000162.1:0-54113 GCA_036851895.1 Orthonychiurus folsomi
GTATCACTCCTTTCTTCCCAATATACTTTCTCCCTTCGAAGGGTGAAACAAAATACCTTTGTAAAACAAAGTACGATCTGAATCCAACCAAAACCAAACTGCCATGACCAAAATCATAGAACCCATAGATAAAGTTCACTAATTCGCCTCATAGATTTGTGGAAGTGGAACCTGCGCAAGATCCGTAGGTTATGCTATAAGCTGAGGGGAAATTTCATCATGCCTGGCGCTGGTTGCATGCATGTGAGCTGTGCACGCCGACCGCACTCACTCACCGACGCACATTTTCTTACATTGGAGCCGGGATTCTTCCTCTCCCTTCTAGAAATTCTAAAATCAAAGAACCGAACACATACATTCTAATTTTGATCTGAATCGCACGGAACTGAGGACTGTAGTTCATAAACTTTAACGAATATGCTGAAATTGGTAACTCAAACAGCACGAAATGGATCCGTGACCCGAGCCTCCCTCCTTGCCCGTGACCAACTCCGCTTCTACGGATCATCTTCCTCTCTTCTGTCGGTAAGCTAGTGTGGTTTATTGTATTATTTCTTTCATAACATTAGTAAGGACCCTGGATCTAAACAAACAAATGTGGAAGGTTACTTTGAATTGGAATTACCTGATCATTTTGTATTCGATTTATCTTTTTGCTTTTAGAAATCAACATTGCTTCGAAATGCCACACAAACATCGGTCTATGGAACCCTGCAGATGTCCAATACCAGACACAAGTTAGTCCTAAGTGCAAGTTAACAGCGATAGTGTAGTAGTGGATAGTGTAAAAAGAAATTGTGTGTAATATCACTTGGATTGCGTAAGGGCACACAATCAGCATTACAATGTCTTCATTGGTAGACTTTTCAGACGCTATGAGCAACTCCAAGTAATTATTACTTATAGAGAGTAACTAAGTAACTCCTGTATTATAGAGTTGTAGTAAGACCAGTGGTTTTGGCCTTATTAGTTCTCTTGTGTAGTTCCTCTTTTTATCCCAGTGTTTATTTCAGGTCGGACGGAATACGTGGATCTGTCATTGGCATTGATCTTGGAACTACAAACTCATGTGTGGCGGTAATGGAAGGAAAAGCTCCAAAAGTGATTGAAAATGCGGAAGGCTCCCGAACAACTCCTTCAGTAGTAGCATTCACAAAGGGTATGCAAGATTATAGAGTTTTGACATTTTATTTCTTATATTTTCTACGAAATTACTAATAAGAATTTTTGCTGTATGATCAGATGGGGAAAGATTAGTTGGTATGCCTGCAAAACGACAAGCTGTAACAAATGGTCCCAACACATTTTATGCGACGAAGCGGCTTATTGGACGAAGGTTCGATGACCCGGAAGATAAAGAAAGACATGTAAGTGCCGTAAGGAAACTATCCTTCTGTTTTTGTTCAAGTTACAAATGATGCTTAATTTTTCGTCAACCTATTGATGGCAATATGGTCTCAGTCTGAGGAATCACAACTTCTGATATTAATCCTCATTTTAGAACAAATTCAATTCAAAAGATACGATTGTCAAGTAACTATAAATGAATACAATAGGAAAACAGCATCTTATAAAATTGTGCGAGCTTCAAATGGAGATGCTTGGATTCAAGGATCGGACTCGAAATTATATTCGCCAAGTCAAGTAGGGGCCTTCGTACTTGTGAAGATGAAGGAGACGGCAGAGTCGTATTTGGGAACGCCTGTCAAAAATGCTGTCGTCACTGTTCCTGCTTACTTCAACGATTCCCAAAGACAGGTGAACCTTATATTTTGGCAATATTAACGATAACTCTCAGCATTTTACCTATTCAATAAGTTTTAAAACTGGTTATATAACACATTTTTTAAATGTAATGTTAGGCTACGAAAGATGCGGGGCAGATATCCGGCTTGAATGTTTTGCGAGTAATCAATGAACCAACGGCAGCTGCATTAGCCTACGGGATGGACAAATCTGAAGATAAAGTGTAAGATTTTTAGCATTTAAAATAACAATGTGTCGAAGGAGTATTTCATACAATGCAGTGCATTCTCTCTATTCTAATTCAGGATTGCAGTATATGATTTGGGAGGCGGAACATTTGATGTTTCTATCCTAGAAATTCAGAAAGGCGTGTTTGAAGTAAAGTCTACAAATGGTGATACATTTCTTGGAGGAGAAGACTTTGATAACACCATAGTCACTTACTTGGCGCAAGAGTTCCACAAAGAACAGGGGATTGATCTGAAAAAAGATCCAATGGCGATGCAAAGGTTGAAAGAAGCAGCTGAGAAGGCTAAGATCGAACTCTCATCTGCTGTTCAGACAGACATTAACCTACCCTATTTAACAATGGACAGTTCGGGTCCGAAGCATATGAACTTGAAGGTATATTATATGTCCTGTGTGTAATACCGGCAAATTGAAGCACCCCTGTATTAACACATCTTTTTTGTATAGTTGACACGATCTAAATTGGAAAGTTTAGTCGGGGAATTGATCAAGAGGACGATAGGTCCTTGCCAAAAGGCTCTGCAAGACGCTGAGATCAAGAAGCAAGATATCGGAGAAGTGCTTTTAGTCGGTGGCATGACGAGAATGCCAAAAGTTCAACAAACGGTCCAAGAAGTTTTCTCAAAGAATCCATCAAAAGCCGTGAACCCAGATGAGGCTGTGGCAGTTGGAGCAGCTATCCAAGGAGGTGTTTTATCCGGAAATGTCACAGATGTTCTTCTCCTCGATGTCACTCCGTTGTCTCTTGGTATTGAAACGTTAGGAGGAGTCTTCACTAAACTGATCAATAGAAATACAACAATTCCAACCAAAAAGAGTCAGGTACGAACGTTTTTGAGAAGGAAGACCTCGTTGAATTCTGGCTATTCCTTTCTGGCACAGACATTGTAATTTTATTTGTTTTAAGGTTTTTTCAACTGCTGCAGACGGACAAACTCAAGTTGAAATCAAGGTGCATCAAGGTGAACGAGAGATGGCCGGAGATAACAAGCTTTTGGGTCAATTCACTCTGGTTGGGATTCCACCAGCACCTCGGGGAGTTCCACAAGTAGAAGTTACATTTGATATTGATGCTAATGGCATTGTTCACGTTAGCGCAAGAGATAAAGGAACCGGAAAGGAACAGCAAAGTATGATTAAATTGAATAGACTGTCTTGTGCGCAATGCAGTTAAACATAATCGAATTATTTGCAGTCGTGATTCAATCATCTGGTGGTCTTAGCAAGGATGAGATTGAGAATATGGTGAAGAACGCAGAAAAATTCGCAGAAGCTGACAAACAGAAGAAGGAAAGTGTAGAAGCAGCTAACCAGGCTGAAGGTGTCATACATGATGTTGAGACCAAGGTAGATGAATATCAAAGTCAGCTTCCAGCAGAAGAAGTTACTAAGATTCGAGAACTGATTGCGAAAACCAGAGAAGTTTTAGCTAAGAAGGAGGAAGTTACTTCTGAAGAAATAAGAACAGCAACAAATAACTTACAGCAGGCATCATTGAAAGTTTTCGAGCTAGCATACAAGAAGGTGCATAAAAATTTTAATTTTCCGGGGATAATGTTTTTGTAGATGACATTTAACCCGTGATTTCATTCATGTCCGCAGATGGCCTCAGACCGAGAAGGAAGCTCGAGTGGTGGCTCCAGCAATGAATCCAGTGGCTCAACTGACTCTAGTAATACTTCAGGAGAATCGAGTAGTCCGGGCCAAGATCAGGAACAGAAAAAAGAAAAGAACTGAAAACTGAATCAATTTTTTTGCCGAGTTTGCTTTGACATTTGAAGTCGAGAGACAGATTCCATATTAAATTACAAAAGTAAAAGTAGGATTTCTAAATAAATTTTCAATAGTGACCAAACTTAACATTGATAGCTCATCTGCCGTTGTATTTTTATTTATTTTTGCTTTTAAGTTTAGATTATACATCAGTCAATCTAGCACAATTATGTGCAAAGTACATCACACGAAATAATATACACCGTGTATACTTATGTAGTCACTTGAATACTTCTGGCATCTGGTAAATTATAATATTCCAACAGAACCTGTAAAAATACATCTTCCAGAAATCCGCAGATTTTTATTTCCCGGTTTGTAGCAGATGCATGTCTATGAAACATCTACTTCTACCGCATGCTACTACCACTACTAGCATCAGGCTCTACCGCAAATTAAGTAGAGGTGGTAGCATAATCGTTAAGCTTAGCTGGTGCCCATCAGGTTTTGAAGAATTCGACTTGCGGATCTACTGTGCTTCTCGATCCGAGTTGATTCTCCGGCCCCACAGGCACTGCGTTATGTCTTTTCAAGTGGGCTTCTTGATTATACTTCTCCGAGAACCCTTTCGCGCAAATCGGACATTTGTAGGGTTTTTGACCTGAAATTAAAATTATCCGTTTTAAAAGCGCAAATAAATTGAAGTTGAATTAACAAGATCTATGAGACAATGAAATTACCTGTATGAACTTTTTCGTGTCTTTTAAGGTGGGATTTGGACAGGAATCCATGTTGACACTTTGGGCACTCGTATTCTTTTTTGTCCTTGTGCGATGTTTTATGAAGATTGAACGACGTGTGGTTCCGAAACTGTTTTTGGCAAATCTCACATTTGTAAGCCTTCAATCCCGTGTGAATTGTGACATGCCGTTTGAGCCCAGCCTTTTGAGTAAATGATTTATTACAGTACTCACAGGTGTGAGTTGCTTTGCCACGGTGCAGACCCAAGTGCATTTCCAGAGCTCTTTTAAACCTGAAAAACAATACGGCGTGTAATACACTAAATTGTTCTGCAACTAGTAGATTCTTATAAACAGTCTATATGAATTTTGAGAAATAGTGTCAGATTTACCTGTATTGGAGCCCACATATCTCACACATAAAATTTCGTTCAGGACGATGAGATGCGGTGTGCAACTTGAGATCCTTTCCTACGGAAAACAGCTTAAAGCAAATTGGACATGGTAATGTTGGCGTTCTAAACTTATTGGGGGGACTCTTCCGCTTCTTCTGTATTTTGTTCAATACGGGTGGTTGACGTGGTTCGCTAGCTGCTAAATTATTCATTTGCTGTCCAATATCCTCAAACGAACTTTGATTAAATTCTTTGGAGATCGTGTCAGGATTCCGATCTTCCACCTCAGTACTCAAACTCCAGGCGTGCTGTGCATTTGGTTGTGGAGTGCTAAATGATTGCTCTGTCCCATGGTTTTTGGAATTGATAGTTTCTGAACTAAACTCAGCTTCCTGTTGCCCATCAACCTCGGAATCTTGATTGACTAGAACAAGTGAAAATTTCTCCAAATCGGTTAACCCGTAATTCTGTTCCGGTATAAATGTGACAATAATTGATTGAAGTTGTTGCTCAAGAGCTTGAGAGTCTTGGAAACTTGACATCTGCTTCTGAAACTCGTCGTCAGTTATAGATGTCGGTGTCGCAGAGAGGTCTGAATGTACATCAACTTTGAATAGTTCTGACACTATTTTCTCTATTGAATTTGTGAGAACAAATCTAGGGTTTGGCCTAACAAGAAGTTTGATGTCATCAATCATCCGTGATAAAATTTCTCTTTCTATCATCAAGTTCTTGAAAAGGGTTGTGCAGTTGAAGCACATCCGACGCTTTGGTAAAGATCCCCCTTCAACGCCACCGCCTAGGACATAAATTGAGTTTTACCACGAGTTCATAATAAATTCCTCAGCATATTTTAGAATACTAACCATTCCCTGCCTCTGGCAAGGTCAAGAAAGCTTGTAATACGGTTTCAGCATTGAATCCATCATCTTCGTCAACTTCCAAGAATCCTGAACAAGAGAACTGCCCATTACAAAGGTAGCACACGTCGGGTAGACCAGAAGAAGTGCCTCCTAAAGAACTAATACTTCCCCCTAACTCTGTCCCATTCTCAAATTCCATTCTCCCGTCCAATTGAGCCGGATTGCAGCCGCCTTTTTGACACTTCAAAATTCCAAAATTTGAGTTACAAGATTTTTGATTTCAGCGAGCCATGCCTTGATTCACATCGCACACAACTTGTCAGAACCATTCCCAACGGCAATAATAATTATCATTTGAATTGCGTTGAACTAAATTAATCCTCCACCGTGTCAATTTGATTAATTTCACACTGGAAACGAATTATTTTAAACTTTCCTTGCACATCAACTCAAAATGTTCCCGGGCGCCCTGCCTCCTTCTGGCCGTTTTGCCCCTTCTATTCACTAATCCCTCATTTCTCTAGTTCATGACTATTCAGCGAAAAACAGGAAACACCACGAATGATTTCGGATTTTGGTAAATTATGACGATTAGCATAAATATGGTTATTAAAGTGAACATTACATTTCATATTGGTTTGGAGAAAGGGGCTAAAATACGAGGCCATTTGCGTGGTTTCTTCCCTGGAAGAAAGTGGGGGCCAGCCAACATGGATGGAACCCGTCGCGTCGTACATCGGAGCTGTAGGGGCAAAGAAAGCCAGCAGTCTCCCCATTTCCCGCCTGCGATTCAAACAACCACATCAGATCGTATTGTCGTCGCTGCTTTGCATTGTGAACAACTTCACAGAATCCCGACCTCTGTTTCCAATTGTCTGAGGAATTTCTTCTATATTCAGTTCTAAATTACGGTTTTTTAATTGATGAAATCGGGGTGCACCCGACTCTTCATTACATCAGTTCATGTAAGCTGAAATTCCGTTCTTTAAGTATTCAGTATGTTGCAGATTTCCAGCCGCATGTGTGTGACTTGCTAAAATGAACGCTGGCTTTGTCACGTGGATTGCCAATTGGGCTCACTTTTTACTAGAAATAAGTTCACTTTGAATATGAAATAATTGAATTAATGTAACTTTGAAATAAGTGGAAAGGAAATCCAGAGGTGTTTCTTTTGTTTTCGATTATATGAGATCGATGAATCAATTTTGACAAGAGTTAAAGTAACGTAAAGTTAAAAGTGAATCATCAATATGTTTTCATTCTAACCAAAAACCAAACCAGAAAGATTTGATTCTACTTACTAATATTTGCGGCCAAGTATTGAATTTCATGAGAACAATACAAATTATTTAATAGCATTTATATTTTCTTGTTTTAGTGAAGTGTTGACTGACGCTATTCGCAATGAATAATAACCAGAGACCCCACCCTTTCGCCCCTGCCGGTGTGGTTAGTATGGCCAGTAACACAAGAAGAGTTCTCAAACGACCTGCGGCACTCCCCGTTGCAAATGGAAAAGTTGAAACTTGGGAGGAGAAGTCCAATGATTTTTTATGTTCAATATGCTTTGAAATTATGAAAGAGCCACACATCACTCAATGTGGGCATACATATTGCCTGCAGTGTATTTCTACACACCTAGAATTGTCGCCTAAATGCCCAAAGTGTGACAAGGTTATTTCCAAAGAGCAACTGATACCGAACTTTGCTGTGAACATTCTGATTGCGCGTCAAAAGACACCAAAAGTTGCAAAGAGGGATGTGAGCGAAGCTGGAAAATCAGTTGTCTTTACAGGTAACTTTTCGGCTTGAAGTTCAATAATACTTGTGTTCATCTTTCAATTTACGTTTTTTTTATTATTTTGAAGGTCCTGAAGTTTTCAAATTTCTGACAACGAATTACGATGATCTCAAATTGGGTGACGTGAACGTACTTTTGACAATGTTAACAAGGAAGAAGGAAATTCTAACTACCGAAGATAAGGAACACCAACGGCTCCTTCTTATGGAATTCCTTAAAGAATTGCTAAAGATCAAAAATGTACAGAAGGAGAAGTTGGATAGGGAAGTTAGTCTGATCAAGCGCGACTTGTCACTGACCGCAGACTTGAACCTGTCTACTTTTAGTAACTCTTGCAGCCGTGGCGAATCTTGTAATTCCTCCGAGGTTGGCCCATCTTCTTCAAGCGTTCCGAAGTTTGCTTGTTTCAACACAAGTGCTCATAAATGTGGTGAAGTTGAACAGGCAACAATTGCTGCCCGAAAAGGTCGGATGTACACGCATTTTGATGAACTAACCGCGATGTACATGGAACGCCGCAATGCTGAACTATTTGACGAACGTATTGCTATAACTGATTCTTTGATCACTGATGACGAAGACAGACTAACTGAAAGTGAAGTATTGAGTGATTTTGGCAACGCTTTGTCTCGCATTTCCCGCTACCATGCCCTTAAACCGTTGGCCACACTTTCCTACAACGCTGACCTTCTTTCCAACTCTAACATCGTGTCCAGCATTGAATTCGACAAGGATAACGAGTTCTTTGCCATCGCCGGTGTGACACGCAAAATCAAGCTATTCGAGTATGCAACTGTGTTAGGAGCTTCGGTAGACATTCATTATCCGAATGCGGAACTCTCATGTGGTGCCAAAATCAGTTGTGTGGCTTGGAGTGGATATTACAAAAATAATTTAGCAAGTTCCGATTACGATGGATGTGTAAATCTTTGGGATTCTGCCTCCGGAATTAAGACTCGGTAAGACTCTTGAAAAATAAGGCTTCCAACGTTTAAAACTCGCTAACTATACAAAGCAATTCACTTGATGTAAACTGTAATTCGATTTATTGTTGGCATGCGCAGTGGTCATTCTCTTGTAATATTAATAGAACGCGTTTTTATTTTTAGTGTACTGAATGAACATGAAAAGCGGGTTTGGAGTGTGGATTGGAGCAACGGGGATCCTCGCCTTCTGGCTTCCGGTTCTGATGATACAAAAGTTAAATTATGGGCAACAAACCAAGAAAGATCCGTCGTCACCCTGGATGCAAAGGCGAATGTCTGTTGTGTAAAATTTTGTCCCGAAAATAGCTTTATTCTGGCCTTTGGTTCTGCCGATCACTGCGTCCATTACTATGATTTTCGCCAAGCAAAGGAGCCGCTAGGTGTTTTGTTTGGTCATAAGAAAGCCGTGAGCTATGTGAAGTTTGCTTCGAAGTATGAACTCGTCTCAGCTTCCACAGACAGTAATTTGAAGTTGTGGAATTTGGAGTCTATGGAGAATGTCCGATCTTATCGTGGACACATCAACGAGAAAAACTTTGTTGGGCTTGCCACTGATGGCAATTATATTGCGTGCGGTTCGGAGAACAATTCTCTTTACATCTACTACAAATCGCTTCCAAAACCCTTGTTCTCGTTCAAGTTCGACAACCACAGAGGCATGTTGGACAAACCGAGAAATGATGACTCCACTGAATTTGTCTCTGCCGTTGCCTGGAAGAAAGGTTCTCCAGTTGTCATTGCTGCAAATAGCCAAGGCGCTATCAAACTTCTTGAACTTGTGTAAACTAGTTTTTTCTGTTGCTCTTGGCGCTCCTACGCAACCTGGTCAAATTTTTCAAAATTGGCAACCCTCTCTGCCTCTCCTTAGTTGTGACCAGAAAATATCTATATGCAGGTATGTCGCGGTTATTGTGCAAATGCTGAGATTTAAAATACACGTTGTTTTTAGTTTATACCTGCCTATCAATCACAAATTCTGGATTGTTTTACCTTGAACATATCTTGAAATTTGAGTTAAACAAAGTATCATGCACGCCGGGCTATTTTTTTAGCTTTTTTGTTGATATTTTATTCTATTTCATTTGTAGTTTCAAACAATAGAACCGTCAACCGTCAGTCAATTTCATTTTATACCTGAACGTTTTAGGCAAAATATGCATGTGCCGAATGACCATGGTTTCCTTTCCTGGTAGTGGTAATCCTAAATTTACAATCAATCAATTAATTATTCAGTGTTTATCCCGTGCAGTGTCTATCAAAACGGAAAATTTATTTTTTACTAAATTTGTGTTCATATTGCGCATCAATTTCAATATCCAAGCTGCCTGTGTACTCGCCTATCATTAAAAATTTTGCTGCAAATCGTAAATTCCTGAAGAGGAAAGGTCTGCGTCGGTTACCTGTGATGATGAGGAACTTTTGTTATCTGCATCCGTGTGTCATATAAGCTAATTGAATTACACATGTCATCACGATTGAACTGAAACCTATGAGTTAAGTACAACATATAATAGAAAAATGTGTTTAGTTAGTGTCCCTACTAATTCAATCAAAAAATATCGACTATTTGTTGTTGCTCTGCTTGAAGTTGATAAGTTGTGTCTATATGAAATAGCATACAATTTAAGCGATTAGTATGTGAGACTAATGTGTTGATCTAGGTATGGACTTTAAATTAGTTCGTATAAATTGTTAATTGTTTATATTCAATAATAATGGAGCGGTCGAGGTCAGTTAGTGTTAGTGTTGTGCTTTCCTGAACAAGGATTGTCGCACGTATTTCTGCGATTGACTACAATAGTTAATTTAGGATGCCTAATTTTACATAATTCACTAAGTGAATTCGGTTAGAGCGAACGAGGATGATGATGTTTTAACGATGACTAACATGCATGTTGTATTCGCTCGCAATAGTTCGCACTTCAATCTAGCCCATAATATGACATTTTTTAAGATTGGAAAAGGAATAATGAATAAAACATTGAAAATGACGTCGTGTTTTGTTTTGATTGAATGACTGATTGGCACAACTATAAGTCATTGAACTGTGATAAGTTTTTATTAATTGATTTGAATGTATGCTGACAATGATATAAACCTTTGTTCTAATCTTATCTCGTTTCGCAAAACAAATGAAAGGTTCCAAATGAAGGGGGATGTTAATATTTGCTTGACTTTAACAATAAAAATATTTACTTCAAGACTTGTGTGTCATAAATATGAAGAATCAAGGATGGGTCGTTATTTTGCCAATTATCCGTCAATGCTCGGGTTAGGGTGTTGGCGTGATTTGCCAATATAGTTATCCGAGGAGCATTGATATCAGAGACTTGATCCGCCAGGAAATGAGCAAACTGTAATCAAACCAAAACAAGCATGATTGATAAGGATTGTGTAGGGGTAGCATAAATTCTTATGATGAATTGAGCCTTGAACTCATGGTGAGCTAAATTTAATTATTGCTTAACGAACCTCTCCGTCAGCCAATTGATTAGCCTTGGCGTCCCCATGGGTTGATGCATGAACCATATTTAGCTTTCTGGCTGCTAGTGACTTCTCAATATCCAATGCTTTACTCAAAGCCTCCAGTTCCCCCAACTGATAACGCTCATTCTCAGGCATCTAGAGAAATAATAGGATTAGTTGCATCGGTAGTTAAATGATGCGAGTATTCGCTTATTTCCATATCAAGTCGCACTTACTGGGACTGTGAAATTGGTAAGTCGTCCGCCTCGCTTGACCATGTGTTGTATTAGAGTGATAGCATCTTGGAATAAATCATCCGACAGTTTGATGAAGTAGTTATGAAAGCCAGGACGTTGAATATCCCATTCATTAAAATGAGTTCCCTGGAATGCAGTATGTAAGCTTGTATTGGCAAAATATTATGATGAATTTATGTTTCTTGATGCAAATCATGTCATCATGATTAAGAATTTGCTGAGCGCTGCTACCCTACATGCGAAGATAACTAATGTGAAACTTAACGTTAATTTTGGGCTGTGACTCAGAAGCGCAATCATTATTGGGGCGAGGCGGAGCAAGTGCACATTCCAAACTAGTACACATTCAATTAAAAATCAATTGAATAAATATTAAGGCCGGAGTGCGGAGTCTCAAAACTCTGCGAGGCACATTTGTTATTTATACGTTAGAAAATATTTGGAATTTACGATAAGAAGATACTGCATGGATGCCCTCATATGATTCTCCACCAACGTTTGGGTCCTATCTGACAATTGAGGAAATCCTCCGAAAGCGGAACGACAAAGTGTTCCATTTTTGGCCATGTCTATAAAATACAATTGAAACTCAGACTTGATTCTTGCAAACTTGATAAAAACCAAAAATACCTTTTAGTAATTCTCCATGAGTTGAGCAAGCCGAATGAATCGTATTCAAGCAATGTCCACCAGATACCTCCTTATTTACTGCAAAACTGGTTGCAAAAAGAGCACAAAGCACTCCCAACAAAATTAAATTCATTTTACCAGATTTGAAAAGTTTTAACTGGAAGCTAAGTTCAGGAAATTATAACGCAGCAATTGAACTGAAATGAGAACTGATGTTAGCCTGTTGTCGTCGTCCTTCGTTTTCCTTTTGGATATGCGAACTAGACACGGGTCCAGGAAAATTATTGACAGCTTCCTCCCAGTGCAGTCGTGCCCTGTAAAAGGCAATGTAATTTGTTGATAAGAGAATGATAGGGAAGGACGGGTCAAATTAACAAAAAAAATTAGTGGATAATATCAGGCGGATGACTAAAAATATGATCATGTGAACTAACGAGCTGGTCGTATTCGTATTGTCTCCAGTCTCCGTGTCTGTCTAGTCTGGGCAAGAGGTACTTCACTTGTTCGCTCGATCAGAGAAAATAACACTTAATACGACGTCTGAGTTTTAACGAATAACAATTTGATAACTAAAACAGATTTCAGTCGCTGTTCTTTCGTCTGGTTGGTGACTTGTATTTTTCAAGGAGTGGCGTTATTTTATCTTTGAAGCCTGTGCGTGGGATAATAGAAATTCAGCAAATAATATCTCGCAGATGAACGAAACTCTAGATACAAAGGTCAGTCTTCGACGCAGATTAAAACTTGAACTGAAGCCAGGCAGTGTGGCGACTGATTCATCCTGAACTCTCTTCTGGCTGGCTTGCACTTTAGTTCATAACAAGCAAATTTTTAACAAACCGTGTACCATCATTCATCAAGTACCAATTGATTTTTTCTCTTACTCTTCCCGACTGCCACACCATCATTTCATCCTTTAAAATTTGCCTAGTGACAACGCGACAAGTGACAATCCTCCCTCAACTTTAAAAAGGGTTTAAACTGAGTACGTGTAAAGTGCTTTTTGTTTAATTCAACAATGAAGTTCTTAGTTGTTCTTCTTCTTTTAATTTCATCCCAATCATCTCTTCAAGAGCAATGTAAGAAGTTAATTCTCTCATTGAGATATTACATAACAGTAAGTATTATCTTTTGTAAATTTTAGGTACTGCACGATCGGTTCGTGCAACTGAAGATTGGTCGGATGTCCAAGAAGTTTGCCATCAGGCAATACAAGACCAAGTACAAGAGGAACTTACGGCTTCTATTTCGTATTTAATTATGGTTAGTAAAATCAACATGCTATTATTCTATTCTGTCGTTTCTACGTAGTTAGTGGAATTTTTGGGGCATTGTGAGACTCAAGCCAAAAACGTTAAATTGAGAAGCTGAGGAGTCGTATTGATGATCGTGAAAAAGCATGCTACGTTAGCTTGATTAAGCATTTATATGATTTTAGAGTTCCCACTTCAGTGGTGACTTGAACTACAGACCTGGTCTCGCTAATTTCTTTCTCACGAGTGCAAATGAAGAGCGTACACATGCAAAAAAACTATTGGAGTACTTGCTGATGCGTGGAGGAAAAATTGACAGCTCGGCAATCAAAAATATTGTAAATTATTTACAAATTGCTCTGGTACTACTTAGGAGTTCAACAGTTTGATAAAAAGTTTGACTCATCTTAGATTCCAACGATTAAAAAATATACTACTGTCAAGGAGGCTTTACAAACAGCAATGGAATTGGAGAAAAAAGTGACTGAGAGCATTAAAAAGATTACAGCTGTTTGTGAAGGGGTTCAGGACGACAAGCACGGCGTGAACGATTATGTGGTAAGTTCCGAATATCAAATAAATAGCAAGACATTAGTAATTCTAATTGTGTGATGGGTACTGACTGGTTAACATTGAATTTATAGACGGTGGACTACATGACTTCAGAGTTCTTGCAAGAGCAGTATGCTGGAATGCGAGCACTGGCTGGGCATTTGACAACTGTCTCTCGGATGCACGAGCAATATGGGACCCTTGCCGAAGTAATGTTTGACCAGACCTTCTTCCCATAATTTAAAAATTCAATAATTGCTTTAAATATAGCATTTACACTTCAATGGCTAATATCTCTTAATCAACTATATGCTACAATTAAGTTAAGACATAATCAGAGTCGCGTTCACCTTTATAAAAATTTATTGAAATGAATAAACCTTGTTTTCAAAAAAATTACAAGCTGTCATAATTTCAAAAAGATTCTAGAGTTTAGAAACTAGAAAATTATGCAAGATCAAAAGTTTGGACGTAAGACACTGAAAGTTAGGCAGACTTTACAATTTCGCTTTACCAGCCCACGGGTGTACACATGGGTATAACTCCATTGTCTGCTTCCAGGATGGCACATCATCGACAATGGTTGCCTTTTTCTATAGTAGTTTCGAAAGTTAGTTTATAATAAATTAAAAAGTTTCATCACCTTGAGCTAACCTCGATTGCCTCTGCGATTTCTTTGTCCTCGTCACTAGTTTTATTAGTAGATTCTACCACTGAATGCACATGTACACTCATACGTTTCCTCTCCTGTGCAAACTGGGCTGCAAGACTCTGGCAAAACAATCGGACGAAGTTAATATTTATTTGCATTTTGAATATAAAAGATTTGCATTACGGAGAAGCATTTGACGACGTCTTGCAGTGTAACTTTCTCCAGCTCTTCTAATTCTTTGCTTTGACGATCAAATATATACTGCTGTGTGTTTATCTCAGACCACAACAATAGCCCTCTGTCCTGAATTTTTTTCGGGATTTGTTTTTTAACAACAGTCAAACCTGCGCGGTGCTGCTGAAATTCTTCTTCTGTCATTTTAGTCAATAACTCCTACAATTTAAAAAAATTCCGTACAAACCGGTTACATTTCAAGCAAAACACAGCATATGAGAATTCCAAAATCGATTCATTACGCATAGGCACTTACCTCCAGCTTGCACAAGAAGTCTTCAATTCGTGAATCCACATAACCTGAAAGTGTAGTCGGTATAATATAAAAGTCGTCAGCAGTCAGTAAGAGCAAGAGTATTAGTAACGTAAATTAATTGTGGTATACCGGGATGACGATCGCTTTGAACAAGAATTTGTAATCCCTCTGTGCCAGACGTTCGTCGAACGCCACTAAAAACAATGTAGCCCAGCTGTTCTTGTGTCCGAAGCTGGTTGAAACACGGCTCATGAACAATATGGCACAAGAGTTCTAGCACCAGGGAGTCCTTCATAGGGAGCATGCCAGCTTGAAATAATGTCGCCGTGCATGATGACGGGTGAGTCAGATGGGGTAATTTGTAGAGGTAATTTGAACCTGAACCCAAAGCACCTTATACTAATATTACAACATTTGATTAGGTAACAGTCTATCACAAACCCGACGGCAGTTTGAACTCCCGCATGCGAGTAACTTGAGACGGAGACAATGCTTGTGTCCCCTTATTTTTCAAATAGTTTTCAGAGTTCTTCACAAGGTCTTCAGCCTCCTAGAAATAAAAAAAAAACACAACAAAAAAGTTGAAATATAGAAATTATAATATATTTAAATAATTTATAAGTATATGCTTAAGCATGTACTTATTGTCAGTTTCAGTTTAAAAATTAATATCGTAGATATGATTTTACGACTGTTAGCTTACAGAACGAGTTAGATTTCCATAAATTAGCCATTCCAACTTCAGTTTTTCCAGAAAGTCCTTAGCATAACGGTTCAAGCTTTTCAAAGTGACACCTGAAAAGTATAAACAATTTTATATAAATAATAAGTTTACGGCCTGCATAATATTTGCACATTTGAATTCCGCATTGCTGGGAAATTAATTTGAGAACTACTTTCTAAAGCAGCAACCAGTTCATGGTGGAGCCAACGTTTCTCTCGCAATAAGTAACCCATATAGTACATAGCTTGTGTGTAAGGTTGCTCGTCCGCAAAATTCTTCAGAGATCTTCATTTAAATGTTTATTAACATCGGGTCTTGCCACACATTAATACTCTTCTTGTTTGTCTTACCTGGCGTAGCCTTCTTTCAGAACATCAAACCGGGCTTGGCTGCACGCAAAGTTTGCCATTGTTTCAACAATTTTTAACATCAAGACATGCATTTTGTCGTCATAACCGTTTACCAAAACCTGTCATAAAAGCATTCATGCGTTATGATGAACCCAAATTTAGAAAGCTAAATTTAAATTCCAATATCATAAATATATCTACGAACTTCAAATCCATATATAGTGCTGGTAATATCGTATCCAAGACCTGCGGTGCTCGCCGCGTAAGACTCTTCAGTTAGTAAATCCTTCATAATCATTGAGAACATTTGATTTAAATTCGTGTTCTTTGGGTCGATTAGTGGCAGTGCACTGTAAAATTCAACCCTTGCCATTGCCTTTGGCAAAAGAAATTCGTTATCTTGAAGAAACCAAATTCTTGAAATTCCAGTTTCTGAAACAATTTCTGGTATGATTCCTCTGTCTTCGCGAGGCTTCAAATCAAATCTAGTTGGAATAAAAGCATTTGGTTTCGGCAGTTTGAGATCAGGATGAATGCAACAACTGGTCCATTTCTCTACTTGACTCTCATCAATTCGCTGACGTGAGTATTTAACTCCGTACCATTTCTCAGACAAATCTGCTTCAGTTTCATAACTCTTGGATGAGGACAAAACGAGGCACTTTTGAGGTGTCAAGTGGTCCAAAATATTCGTAATAAGATCTGGTTTGTATTCTGAGAGAAGAAAACCTGCTGTTAGAACGTCTTCCGGAGGAAAATCGTGCAAAGATGAACTGACGTGGGATACAAAGTTTTGAGGGTTTTCCTTGTCTTTGTAGCGGAATTGCAATGCGTTTAAATCCTTCAATTCATCCCAAATCCACTTTTCCGCTCCCGTAGTTTGAAGCAGTTTTATGTACTGGAAAATCATTGTCATGATGTCCTCTGTGTGTGCCAGACCTTGTGGAGTCAAATCCACAGATATTTTGAAAACTGCAAAGCCTCTTGCAGGAACCTGCCCACCAGCGCTCAATGTGTTGACCCAATTCATTTTTTTCAATAAAGAAAGTAAACCTAAAATATTAAAACGTGACTTTTGCAAAATACCGAGGAACTAAAATTCAATTACTTGAAGACTTACTTCCAGGACCTTCATGTCCAATGAGGTGCGATACATATTGCTCGGACTACACAAAATACCAATAGTGTAGTAAAAAAAATATTATGAACGATTTAGGGATAACAGGAAACTTACCCCTGATTTATAAAACGGTGATGGGTCTGGTATTGGAAACTGAAGGGTTAGATGTCTGATATCCTTAACAGGAACAATGTTGACGCGAGCTTGTAATTCTTCAGGGCCAAACGGATTTTCTAAAACAGCACAAAATAGAAAAACGCATAGCTCTGAACAAAATTGCTATAAAAATTGCAGTTGCACATTACCATCCCATCGTGGTATGTTTGCGTCCCGATTTTCAATGCATCCAAACTTAGATTCAACCATGCTCTGCAACTCATCCAAACTTTCTGTGCCAAGAATGGTCAAATTCATAATATTTGCCGAGTAATATTTCAGATGATAATCCATTAGGGCTCCTCGGACATTGACGTTTTCCTTGTTTGGAGCATCCCAGAGTGTGTATCTGTTTCCTGTTAAAATTATTACCACCGATATAGTTTGTTTTATAAAATATTTCTAGTTAGAATTTTTTTTTAAGTTTGACAGAATTTTTTTTAAACAATTAAGATTAACCAAGTTTACCTGTCGCAAAAAACGAATAAGGATGTTCTGATTTAGCGAGGCTGCATTGAAGTTGATTAATTCGCCACAAATCGCTGCTTAAGTTCTTATCATGCTCTGAGTTTACAGCGTTGACTTCCCTTTCAGTTGCACTAATATCGTATAGATTTAAAAGCATTATATTATTGTAATGTTAAACTATGATATCCTACGATACCTTTCAGTGAACAGTGGACTAATGAAAAATTGAGAAAATCTGTCAAATTAAGAAGCAAATATTAGAAACGTTGCCCAGACGGGAATTTGTTGAATCGGATATCATATATTACTTGTCCAATGCGGGATCTAGGCTTTCAGGTCCAATGTCAAAGTAGTAGTTAGTGTGGTCTCTTGCAGTGTAAGCATTTGAGGATCCTCCATTATCAGATAAGAACTTATTGTAATCATTCTCAGCAGGATATTTAGAAGTTCCCAAGAAAAGCATATGCTCACAAAAGTGGGCCAAACCTATTTAAATAATATTAATGTAATATTGAATTAGATTGCAATGTAGATTTATAAAATATATTGTATATATATATTGTAATTACCGGGTATACTCTGGGGATCATTCATGCTTCCTGAAAAAAATTCAACAGCGATTAACTTTTTTAAATGGTTCTTCAATTAATCAATTTCAGAGGTTAGCTTTTAAATCTGTAGACTCTTAAAAGTGGAAGCCTAGCTGCTTTGCGGTTACCTGCTGCAACCGACATAGCTGCTGCAGATTTGTCTGTTTTTGGGTCATTGATTAGGATCGCTGTCAACTTATTAGGCAATTGCAAAGCCCTGTACTCCCTCATATCAAGAGGAGATTTAGCCAAAGGTGGAAGAACCTTGGTTGCTGTCGAAGCCATCTTGAATTGCGCACGGGTTGAGGAAAGCCTGTACGTAGAACAATTTAACCACATTATACATTACTGTTTCAGCAAAGTAAAAACATAAAGATCACAGTTATTGCTGGAGCTCAAACTGAACTACAAAAGTAAACAAAAGTTATATAGAAATACAGACCAAACATGCCAGTAAAATATTATAAGTTCCGGACAATAGTTAAAATACTATTATTGTGCTTTTGGCACAATAGAAAATGTTCACTAGATCAATGCAAAACAATGACGTATCAAAACAGCCTTTAAAACTAGCTATTGCAATCAAAATTGCGCTGTGACAAAAGTCGGTACTATCCTACATCAAAAAGTATGTATGTGCAGATTATCATGCTTTCCCTTCCTGGTAAAATAAAGCAATAATGTATAGAAGCTAAAAAGTGTCATTACCTGGCAACAACTAAGTGAGCGGATCGAAACTCAGACCACAGTTTTTGTCTCAGAAATGTGGCCATTAAGCAAGGAGCTGTCGTGTAGAAGTCCGCGATTGCAACCACAAGAAACTGGGCATGTGTATCTGTAATTATCGTGACAATATTTCCATACCACAATTATCAACCTCTAACTGAGAATCACAAACGAGCAAATCCTTCACTTTTCTGACTACTGCGGAGTACCATTCTATTCTATTTAAACCACAAGGTAAATTATCCCTGTTTCATTTGAAATGGTATAATTACCACCATATCAATAATGATTGCAGTCAAGGTCTACGAAAGTGACACTGCCAAGGAAGGCAAAGAAAAGTAGAAGTGAAGTAATGATCACAGGTGAATGAAGAATAAAAGCATTGATTGAGCTGAAGCATTTTTAATGTTAGAAACATTCAATTTCCATCACACGTTAGTTAATTTCAATAAAGCTTATAAAGGAATTTCATTTCTCCTCTCTTTCCAAGTACGCGGCTATTTGTTAACTTACTTATGTTAACCAAAAGGCATACGGTGAATAACCCCAGAGGCGGATGAAACTTCTTTCAACTGACGTTACCGGTACTGTAGTTTGCAAAATATTTAAAATTCTAATATTTGTGCAACTCGTCCTGCTCTGAACGTGACGTGATATGCGGTTTTTAGATGAGGATGAGATATTACGTGTGGAGAAGGGTGAGTCTGCAGAATACTGAGGGCGGCCAACCTATGCATCTTTTGCCACGGACAGACGTACGCATTTTAGCCAAACTTTTAAATGCGCCGCCCATCTTAGTAAATTGCATCGCAAAATTTTTATCACCCTATTGCCCCTGAAGTCTACTTTGAGAGTCGAGGCGTAGATCCGAGAGATGTGATGCTATTTACGTTGTTGGCAAGAAGTTTCCTTTTTCGGTATTTTGTAAAATAAATGTAGCCATGTAAAGTTCATTGTGGCTTTCTGGTGCAAGCTTCTTCAAACAATAGTTAACGACGAACACCGCATTCATATCTTTGCAAAAATGAGTTTATTTTATTGACTCAAAAATAGAATAGGAAAACAGTCTATCTAATACGAAAATCATTTTATAGTTCAAGACTTACATTGCACAAAAAGTCACTTGCTTGCACCTTTTCTGTTCCAAACCATAGACTAAATTACGACGTACTGACTGGAAACCAGCGTGCATTAAGAATAACTAGCTTTAGTCTTTCCACAACCAGACTGTTTGTCAAGAAATTGTAAGAACGCATCAAAAAAACCAACGCCGAACTCATAGAAAAACAAGACACAATATGAGTATAGGAAAGAAAAAAACATCGATCATGCTCTGAACACCAACAAATTAATACATGAGTTCTCGACTTTCTTCGTCGAAAGCAGTAATTAAAACACTTTTAACTACTGCCTGGGGAAGTCAAATGAATCAGTCATAATAGGTATTCAAAAAAAAAGTAGTGTAATAAACATAATGTACGCGACAAAGGATTGAGGCTACGCACACTTTCATATCAACGGAGTGTGTGCTCAGAAATTGTAAGCTGAAAAATCAAAGTCAGGTTCCTCAAGGGGAGCTAATTCAGGAAGCTCGCGCACGGGAAGATTATCATAAACGTCATCGATATGAACTGCCGAAATGGTAACTACTTGCGGTTGCGATTTCTTCTGCGATGACTCATACTTTTCTAGTTTAGCTCTCAATGATTTATTTTCTTCCCGACATTCGTGAAGCTGTCTCACCAACTGTAATAAAAGTGATAAAAACTATTTAATGACGATGTTCAAATTTTCTCTTGAAAAGTTCAAGCATTATTGTCTGTAAGAATCTCACGTACAGAATCAACCAAAGTTCGAAGATTTAAATTAACCGTCTGCAGCTCTTCAATTACTTCTGAATCCTTCCTTGGACGAACAGTATAGCTTGGAGGTATTAATGGAATGCCGCCAACTCCCCTTCTAGCTGAGGCTCGTTTTCCCTCTGAATTTGTCAATATCTGAAGAAGGGAGTCAGCTTCGTCAAAATTTTTCAAAAGTTGTGCTTCCTCTGGGTCTAGGTGAACTGCCGAAATGACACTAATCTTTGGATTTTCACTTTGTTTTGAAACATTTTTCTCTGTCATCATTAGCCTCTTTAATTTATCCTTGTCTGATATATTCCTATAAATCAAATAGGCAAATTAAACTAGATGTATATTTATCAAATTATGTAACATGTGGTTAAAATAAAAAACGAACTTGATGATTTCAGCAAGTTCTGCTTGTCGTTTGTGATATTTGCTCTGCTCCTCTAACGAACACACAACTAGGGAGTCCGTTGGCACACTTAACCGCAACTCTGTTAATTGAACATAATATAACAAGTATAAGTGATTCAAAATATATTACCTAGTAATATGGGAATTCGATTAATTAAAAGACGACGAGAAGAGAGTGGTGCTTACAGACCCTATGTGCATGTTTTATTCAATTAAAATATAAAAGATGACTAGGTCACTGACCACGGCAAACAAAGAACCTATTGTGAAGAAAGAAACTTATTGTGCTACTAACTAAAGCACACCGAAAAGATAACCTACTACAATATTACCAAAATCATATCAAATCGCTACCGTATACTCCGCCAATGACCTGACAGATATCTCAATAAGACGTACCTTGTAAAAGTGCTGCTGCAAGCAAATGAAGCCTTGCAGCCTCTTCAAATAATCCTTTTTTCTGTAGTTTAACTGCTTGCCTTCCAGCTTCATGTGCCTAAATCAGTTTTTTGAACATATTAATCAATCATATCTACGTAATCTACCTTTGATCAATAAATCCAATAATATATTTTAATGTGTCACTGCACACCTTACCTTTCGCAAGGGAGAATTTTCCATGTACAACTAATACTAATTTAGTCGAATGGGCAGTTAAATTCGATCAGTGCTTTGCCCATACACTTATAATGTCTAACAATTGTCTCACGCTGACCAGTATAAGTAGTGCAGTCCTAGTGTTTACAGATAGGGAAAAATGTGTTTATATAAGTACCTATATTGATTTGCGGTTAGCAGAAAGTGCGGAAACGTGGTAAGAAACCGACGATTTATCACAAAGAAATACAAAAAACGAGTGATAGGAGGGAAGTATCGTATTTTTGTAACCTAGTGAAATTAAACCACTTCAGGGTCTTTATGCGTTCTTCAGTAATAACTCTCCTCCCCGACTCTGGTTTAAATTCAGGAGGATGGAGTCCACTTCAGGACTCGAGATGTCCGCTCAGTAGCCATTTCAACCCACACGGCGACACGGCTACCTCGTTTGTGTCTCAAATCTTTGTATTTGGTTCCATTGAAAAGCTAACCATTAGACCATTATTCATTATTATTATTATTATTATTAGACAATATTTCAAACCAATAATGAATGAGTTCAAAGCGACGGAATAATCAATAATATAAAACTAAAGTCCAGATCCGACTAAAAAACCGATTAAATCAATTAAATCCCCGGCTAAAATTCGTATTGCTTGCAGGGTTATTTGTTTGTCACTTCAGAATATAAATAGGCTCGAAACAATACTACTGGCTCAAAGTTGAAGAAACCCGAGATATTTTAAAAAGGGGCTACTAATCACAATCATGTTGGTCGCCCGAATGAAATGATTGGTCCATTTTTCTCAAACGGATTTCATATGAATTTATTGGAAAATCAAGTTGAACGACAAGAAGGGAGTTATGTACATTTCATATATCAGCAAGTTTCACACAATGTTTTTCTGCAGTAGAATCTGCGTTATTTATTAGCGTTTGCAGCCATTAGAATTACAAACTGCTACTTCTCTCGTGTTAGACTACCGGAAATGGTTTGGGCTTTCTATAAGCAATAATTGGAAAGTATGTGGTAAAAAAAGAAGTAGTGGGGATGAATGCTACAAATACACTACAAATGCTATTACATGTAGATATATACCTGTGGCTGTGGCAAGACTCTAAATGGCAAAGCAGCGACTTTCTTTCGTTATTTTTTTGATAACTTGTATTGACATTTCGAAGACAATTTCAGTTTCTGCTCATAGTGATGTTTATGACATTCACTCCAAACAGGCTTTTCTTTTTGTTTCCCCAATTTGTTAGCACTATTGCAGATAAGTAGCTAAATTCAAATTCTTCGGTTTAAATTCATCAATGAATAGATGGGGAATCCCCAGCATCTACATCATAACAAAATCATTGTAGTGGCTAGGAAGGCCGTAACCGCGCGCATATCTATAGCATCCAGGACTTGAGACTTGAGAGGGATCTTGTTCGCGCGCATATCTATAGCATCCAGGATTTGAGACTTGAGAGGGAT
Source organism: Orthonychiurus folsomi (assembly GCA_036851895.1). NCBI lineage: Eukaryota > Metazoa > Arthropoda > Collembola > Poduromorpha > Onychiuridae > Orthonychiurus > Orthonychiurus folsomi. The sequence goes on from JAAXYW010000162.1 coordinate 23,263, forward strand.
CCTGTAACAATTACACAACACACCAGCATTTCCACAAGTTCTTATTTCTTATTATTTTTAATGAATTCCCGTTGAAGTGAAGTTGTAAGACGAGAACAAGAAAGAGCAGTTCCGGACATAATGTCGTGTGTGTCCATACTATGCTTGTCCAAACTCTGCTGGACAACGGCTCTATTCAAAAATAAAACGCAAAAGGCAGAAATAATCGCCCCTTTGAGGTGGACTGACGAAGGCGCTGACTGCGCGTATCAAATTTCTCAGAATTCCAAGCATCATTAAATTCTAGTGTATATTCTTATATTTTTCAGCAAAGGTCAGTCTCATCTAAGCTAAGTATGAATGAAGAAAGCTTATTTACGGCAAAAAGCTTTTACTTTGTCGTACCCAGAGGAAGTACTCACGACAAAATCAAAATTATTCTTTGCTACGTTAAAGTAAACCAAAGGACCTATATTTCTCCGTCCTAGTTACATCTAAAGTTGGAATATTAAGTAGGCCCTCGTTAACAGGCTTATGTACTGAGAACTGGAGAAATAAATCCGAATTGAAGGTTATAGAAAAAGCGTGGAAAGTCTAGCGCGTTTGCCATGCAGTAACGCGTACTTTTCTAATAAAACCGAATGAATTGCTGCTATGCGTAAAACCTTCTCATCAACTCAATATTTTAAATGTTGAAGACGCACAGGGATTACGTGACGTCAACTCCCATTCATTTTATACATATTGTTTGCTTGTTTACGAGAAGTCGAGAAGTCCTTACAAAAGCTTAAGATGAAATGACAAAATGGGTAATCCAAAAGTTTTGTAAAATGACTCCTCAATTCACTACGGAGCTCTGAGAAACCTCCCACGATTGGTTAGAGATAGGTGACCAGGATCGAATTGGAGAGACAGGAGGGATGACGTATGTTGTGGTTTGATTTTGAATGACGGAAGAAGTCCTTAAAAATGTGCGGCGCACAAAATTAATACCTTTTTAATGTGTCCTTTTACTAATATTACATCGCCACACGTAAATAAGTTTGATGTTGGATTCCTGTCACCCGCTTCTTAGTACGGCGGCAAAAGAAGAAGCTCCGATAACATCAAGCAAGCTTTGTATTAGTACAGGTCTGTCAGCAACTTTTAAACCCGAACCATGGAATTTGATTTGCTAGGTTCTCAGTATCATTTTGATGTATAGACTATTTTACCATGGCAAAGACTTTAGAACGCCTCGAAGCACGAAAATACGGAACTGTTCTATTTTTCGTGCAAACCTCCCACATGCCCTCTCATTCCTTTATATACTTGCTTTCATCAACCTGTTGCTGTTCCCGTCTCCACTGCGTAACAGGAATGGAGGAATAATAGTACCCGGGTTTATTTCACTTCCTAGCCTCCACCAGGAATGTATTATTTCTGTTGAAGGTCAACACGTTAACTTAATTATAGGAATTGGAACGTAAATATTCCACGAATTTTGAACGGAAATAACAAAAAGTTTCAACCTGCTACCGCCGTAGAAATATACATTTATATAATATTTACTTCATATTTGGAGCCGACTTCCATTGCCATCCTGTGGAACATGTTTTGAAATATTTGAGAGGACAAAGAGTCAGAAAGCGGGTTCCTTGTACTTAAGGACAGGACATCCTTCCGTGTTGCCAAGTTCCCGGAAGGAATAGAAGCGGAAGTAAGAGTTTGAACGAAAAAACATGGATTTGTAAGTGCGTTATGTCTCTGGAGATAAAAACGTTATGATATGAGGCTGGCAGGCAAGACAGGCTGTCGTTATGTGGGGGTAAGATTGTTAATGGAGAAAGGTAAGAGAGAAAGGGACCTTTACCTTGTGCCATGCCCTTTTCCATGTATTCAAATATAGATTTTCACCTCAGCCCAGAAACCGTCATGCATGGTTTGCACGTTTTATGTTCATTCCTTTCAGCTCCATCACACACGCACACGGACCCATCCAATCCTTGTTTTCTTATCCCACGCAAAAAAAAGGGGGGAAGATCCACCCATCCATCCACCAAACACACGCAGCCAGCCTCCTATAATGCTCCCCCATTTGACAACTCCTGTAAATCTTTTACTAATGAGATTAATAAACAAAAGTCAAGAGAAAATAATGATTAAGGTTGGAGACTGGGGAAAATGACGTGCTTATTTGCGCACAAACATTTCTCAAACGCCCTTTCCCTTTCCTTCCAAGTCCCTAATCAAAGGCTGGGCAATTATGAAATGAGATAGAGAGACGGGACACACACATTTGGAAGGAGAGGAAAACACGGGTGGCGGAGATGGGGATTTGGGATTCATTGGTGGAGATGGTCTAAGGATGAAGATCAAGTATGAGAGGAGAGTGCGTGGGCGTCCTGGCGTCTCTCAAAGTATTTTGACCTTTGTACAAATCACTGGTTTAAAATCTCTGTAAATGGTAAGCTCGGCAGGTGAGGATTGTGGAGCCGCAAGTCTTCCCTGCCTTCGACCATCACTCAATACTTTACAATAGTCCATTCCTTTCCTTCCACCTTTCTTCCTTTACCTTCAACCAAATTACAACACTTAGCGCGCGCTCACTTAGCAACAATGGTGATGGACTGGAATGATTCGGTCATTTTAGCAAAAGTCACGGAGATGATGGAGTAGTCCAAGTGTCGTATCAATTATGTTTCTGTACACCTCATTCACCCATGAATAATCCAACCTTACAGGCATGGTGTCGCCCAACTTCACAGGGATTGTCACATTGGTCAATGGATTGAGGGGATGGGGTTGACTCCTTGACTGTATGTATCTGTATGGATTTGCTAGTTCTGGTTTGCTTTGTATTTTGGTCCATGAGTCATATGTTACGGTATATATTTTAATTAGATTTTGTCCAAAAACGGTCAGAAAGGTGGGAAGCTGAATGGCGTGCATGACTGACTCGGTTTGGCGCCCCAGTCTGCACTTTCCTTTAATACTCGCCTCACAATGTCCACTGCCGTCTTCCCTGTGTTGTTTGCACTGTACATTGTGACCCTGTGGAGGGTTTTTTTGAACACAGATGTTGACCCGATGAGCCCTTTCCCATTGGAGGCCCTCCATGTTAATTTTAACCATGCACATGGTTCACATGCAAGTTCTGGGCTCGAGGAGATAGAGAGAGGGAAATAAATGAAATGGTCTGTGCAATAATGGTCCGAAAATCTCCATGCTCAAAAAAGTTGAATTGCCAGGATAAGCCATGGCATTGCATGGCATGGTGTCTTGAAAATGAGAGGAACAGATCTCCAGTCCACCCATTCCATCCTTTTTTGGTGAAGGCTACTTTTACAACCTACGCATTTATTGCCGCAACGCAACTCAGGTGGGCGTCTTTTATTCTTAATATTCACAATAATGCCCAAAATATTGTGAGCGTGCGAGAAACATTGGTAAAGTCGGAAGACTACCCACGGGTCAGGTTGTAATTGATTACTTATTTGCGAGTCAGGCCTAACTACTTTGATTTCTTGCCATGCTATTTCCTTTTCAGTGTAAGTAAGTAGATACTTACTACATCTTAATGTTAATTTATTAGGAATGTAATGCATCTGACTTGGATGAACGATCACCCATCAACCCCATACACTTTTCATTTGGAAATTCAATTCATTCCCTGTGACCCCTTGGTCCTTTGCCACCGCACTGCTTTCGACCTCCTATTTATTATTAATTCTTTGCTGTACTTTTTGAGAATTTTGTAACCGCCTTAATTAAATTCTGTCATAGTCATCCTTGCTTCTATTTGTGTCAAATAATACTTTTGTCATATTTGACCTTAGGTGAATCCGGAAAAACACACTATCTGATGAAATTCTGGTCACAGTCACAATTAATAAGCTATTAATAGTGTGCAAGGTGGATTGCTCCCAAAACCGCGGGAAATTCAAAGAATCCACAGGTGAGGATTTTAATGATAGGAAGATGAAAGGGTACTAATAGTTACATAACCGACTGGACACGTGAGTCGAGGAGACGGTTTGGTTTCCGGGTAAATAATAAAGTTCGTGGGATGCAAACTGGAGTAGTAAGAAGAAGGAGGATGGGTCTGGATGAAGATTGGCGCGAGGGTGGCATTGGCATTGCAGACGACCGACCCTTTGTAAGCTTTAGCTTTGGTTCCACCACAAACTGAATGAGCTTTTAGCACACAGACTGGAATTATACAACGTACGTTGCCACGCGATACGTCAAAACGTCTCCGCCTTTCCCATCACCTACCTCCGCATATAAAAGTATGGACACGGATATAGGAGTCGCCCAGTTCCAAATGAGCTCCTCTGTCACACGCAAATTCCACCGGTACTCCTTACCCACCCCACAAATCCACTCCAGTGTCCATTGTCCGTCCACCCAAAACAACATAAATATTTTGCATAAAAATTTATAATAATATCAACAAAACAATTTAAAATTTAAAAAAAATAATTTTGGATTTGAAAAACTGATCTTGATCATCTGAGGCGGAGGCCGCATTACCTGGGATAATTCCGTGGGAAGGAGGACGGAAGAATCAAAATCGTCTCTCCTAATCCTCACGCTACGCTCCTGTGATGTGGAGACGGAATTACATGTGCAAAACTGAGTTGACGGAGTTAAATCTCTTCACTCCTCGTGTGGGGTTGGTTGGCAGAAGTGAGTTGGATTGGAGCCGCACAAAGTGAAGTAGGCAACCTGTTGAATTCTTACGCATCCCGACTCACGCCCGGCTTTCACCGTGTACTATTTGAACTCAACCAACTAGCAAATTTTAAATTACTGCTAAATCCGGCGGTGGAATTCTAAACAAAAGAAAAGTTGCAAAAAAGTTGAAAACAAATCGTAATAAATAAATTCGATGACAAACTCGGGACTTGGATTGGTTGGGGCTGACGTGACGAAGGAAGGAAATATTTTTGTGGACCGACGTGTTTTGTGGAGGTGAAAGTGGGATTAGATTTCATAATCAGAGAGTGAGGAAAGAGAAAGTGTTGTTGCAATAAGACATTATTAAGTGTGGATTGGAGCCAAAGGTCAGCAAAAGAATGGTGAAATGGTCCATATTATTAATGTAAACACATGTAAGCCCACGACAAGTCTCTCATTGTGTATTGGAAGGGGAGTTGATTAATTTGTAGGAGGTGGAGAGGTGAAATGTGATGGACTGTGTGGGAAATGAGTGGAATTGAGGGATTCCATTTCCATTCTTGTTCCATCCCATCATTTTGTTTGACTGAAAAATGAATGAATGAAGTAAAACGTGGAGGGAACGGAGGAGGTAGTCAGTCTACGGTTGTGTACCTCAGTTGGAAGTTTTTGGTTGATTTTAAATTGAATGAATGAAGGGTTTTGCTGGAAAAGAGGGATGAGTGAGTATGAAGAAATAAATGGTCGTTGATTTTTTGAATGAGTTGAGAATCCAGTAAAGAAGCTAAAATGTCAAGCAGAACTAATTGCAAGTCATGAATTCTTTCAAGATCTCTAACCTTCTTCTCTCACACTTCTCATTTTCAGCATCGTCAATAAAATACAATTACAACTCCGCGTCGCCCTCCCTTTGTCTTCCCACTCTTCAACTCTTTTCTGTCTTTGCAGACCCAGATCATTTACGGATGGCAACATGTCTGTCACCAAATCTACCATGTGATTCAAACAAAAGGTAAGGCAGATTTACTCCTAATCATTTCACAGCTCCCATCCTAAATATGCTGACCTTGTCATTTCACCCCCGACTCGCCGTGACCTTTAGAGGTGACATGACCCTGTGTAAACAATTCACACATCCGAATTAATTAGCCCCTATTCCTTGTTCCCAATCAATCATAGTTTTTAATCCAAGAATGGATTGACTGGAAATCCGAGAAACTCTGTCAATGGGAATCCGTTTAGCATTCCAAATTCCAAGGCGAAAAGACTGGGAGGACACGGTGTTAGACAAGTTGAAGGAATTATCAAATCCACGTGCATTTCGATCCACCGTCTTAAAAATAGACAGTTGGCTAATTTTAGGACCAAAAATAGCAACCATATTGGGTGGGCGAAGTATTTCTAAAAATAGGTTATGATGATTCGCGAAACTATTTTCTACTAGAACAGCCAAGATCATGGCATGTGCACGCGTACTTACTTCTAGCTAAGAAGTATACGAGCATTACGTACATGTACGTTTCGTACGTACGTATTTGTGTACTTGGGCACATGGGATAGTATGAATACATCTTTCCTCATGTGATTTGAATTTGGAGGCTTTTGGCCCGGATCATACATTAAAAAAAGCTTCGGCTCCGACGATACTCGACTTCAGATTTCCTTTCGATAGGAACACTCGAAGGGTGGTTGGTTCAAGATTTGCTATGGTGACAATGTTATCGGTTCCTGGAGATTTTTTTTGCTTCCCCAGCACTAGCACATGTTTTTCCCTTGTCACAACTTCCGAATGCCTTTCCTGACGTTTATGGCTAAAGTCACAACCAAATCTTGTAGTTATTTCCTCCCATTTTTAAACTCCAAATTAACATCTTCACTAATCTCAAATTCTTTCACTATCGGCAGCAAGCATTAGCCAATATAAAGGCCCACCTGCTTAATTGATGAAAATGTACATTTTACTCTGAAAATAATACTGCCAATTTGCAAATATGAATAGATAGTTAAATAAAAGTTTTGCATTATCAGCCGCCAAGGCATTCGCAAACAAATGGCTGAGCAAAAATTCCTTAGCAAAATCCGTTACCATTTAATATACTTGTTAGTAAAATTCATGCTTAAAGCTATTTGTAACTCATAACCCATTGGCTGTCGAGCTTGTTAACGAAATTGTTATTTTAACGAGGTAATATAATGAGCCATAAAATGCAAAACTCGAGGGTTTCAATTCTGCAACAGTTTTATGAGGTGGGATTGCGACTTAAACAAATTGGATACTTGTACTTCCCCGTGGTGCATCGCCTTTTGGTCAAGTTTAGAGTTGACCACGGAATGTTGAACAGGAAACTTTTGTGCGAGCGGACATTGGTAGAAGGAAATATGTTAAAAATTAGTAACTGTAAATATAATTCACTTCAGGAGAAAGCACTCGGACCATACATTCATATTGCATGTCGCTTTATGTCAAATTGAACGAAAGTATCTACGCAGACATTCAAAGAAATTTAAAAAGGTACAAGACACCTTCGTCTCGTCTCATATCTATTTCAGGACATGAGAATTTCTTTTATTCAGTAATACGAAAAAGTTCTGTAATTTGTACAAAAAATAATAATTAGCCGGTTGTGGGATGAAAAGTCATGGATGAAGCCGAACAGGTCGAACTACGTAAATAAAGCTATTCTATTTCTACACTTCTATTTTAAAGTTCCTCGCATTCCATGCATCATTGAATGCTTAAAAATAAATTCTAAGACATAACTTGATATTTTGTATCAGTTTGATTGGCTTGGATTGAGGCGGTAGGAAAAGGGAGATAGCGCTGCGTCGAACGAATGTGCAAAAGAAAACGAAGGTGAGCTCCCATTAAAAAAAGCCTGGGACGCCCCCACAAGCATTAGTACATCAAAAAATGTTTGCTGTCTCCTCCTCCTCGGAATCTCCTTTCAAAATAAAATTCCTTCGTACTTTTCCTTTCATTGGACGGAAATGATTGGGAATGAGAATTTTGTGCTTTTTCCCCAAAAAAACTTATAACGACTTCTGATCCCATTAAATTTAAAGCTTAGATGGAGTTAATAAAAAAATTTGCTAAATATGGAAGTCTGGAAATACATCTAACACTTCCCTACCTCCAGTTAGTTCAGTAGGAGGGAATTACGTAAGCAAAATAAAATAGAATTCTCCAGACGTATGAGCAATGAGTGAAGAAATTCACATCTCTTCGATCCGAATTTATTTTCTTGTTTTGGAGGCGGGTAAAAGTAAAGCTGTACGTCACTACTCTATGAGTTCCATCCCGTCCGTGTGTTGATGCGGTGTTCCAATCCGAAAAACATTTGAGGGATACCTGAGCGGAACTCACGGCAAAATGTGGGCGTCCGAACCAGACATAACACTCGGGAGGTTATTTACGTGATCAAGTCTAAATATACCAATTATATTATTGACGGGTTGTCAGATTATGACCGAATAACATTCCGGGAATGTGTGGGTGTTACCAATTTCCGATTATGTGGTTCCATTTAAATGCCAAATTCAGTAAATAAGACAGTACAATTTACAAATTTTTTCTTCTCCTTAACGTATTTAAAGCTTTAAAAGTTTCTTTTGCAGCAGATGCTGAATTGAATGTAGTCATATTTTTGAGAATTATAAACCCATTGTTCCGAGATGTGAGAAATGAGACTTAGCTGTGCTAGTTTATGTTCTTATTCTTACTGAATTGATATTGGCTTTAAAGGGTAATTCCGGGAGCTGAGCTGTGCACGCGAATCATTTGTGCCATGCTACTTGCTTGTCAGTCCCGTGCAGCCTGCAGTAGTGCAATGAATGGACATGCACAGAAACGTAGTACAATCCATTATTTATATACAAATCAACTACCTAATATCCGATGCATTTGAATCCTCACAACATGACATAATTCTTGGCCAGAATTAAATTTTACTACGTAAGCGTACGGTTTCATTTTACGAGTTTTTAAATGCACAATATTCCAAGAGCAGTGTCAAACCAATTTTGAATTTGGTTGAATGAGCAACTTTTATAAGCAATTACTGATTTTCATTGACGGCGGCATTAACTTTTTACATCGATTTCAAGCCACCTTGATAGCTACAAATTCACATTATAAAATAAAACTATTTATTGCTTCAATCATTCCAATTATAAATTTTTAATTTATTAATTGACGATGTGTGAAACCGCTATTTTCCCCTTTGGATCCATCCATCTTGTGCATTTATTTCCATGCATCACTGGAAATTCTGGATGCAAAATTTGACCAGGAGTGTTTGTACTGTCCATTCATCCAGGACCTCCCACGCACAGCCTGTAGCCATTGTGAATGTTATGCTAACGTTAATGTTACAAGGAGGGAATCCAATGTTTACCAGCACTTTACTAAATAGCATCCTTGCACATTCCTTCGTCGTCCACAATTATACAAGCACCGGTCTTTCATCCCTGCGTGGAATTATAAGAACAAAAAAAAAACAAATTAATCATTTCCGTTGCAAAACAATTTGCAAAATCTAACAGTTCCTTTTTCTTTCTACAGAAGAAGTGAAAAGGAGGAATTCGCAAGGAATTAACTAAAACGCTTAACTTCTTGCTCGGCTTCTAACCCTCCCTCCTAACTCATCTGATTAGTTTCGGAAAGTCCAGGAAATTCTTTCAAATTGACTCATGGAAAACCTCAAATTTGGGCAAGGTCAGCATCCCATGAATGAATTAACACATTACGCACAGCCTTTCACACACATCACAATGAGTCATTGACGATGTTTCTCAAATCAAATCTGACGTGGACAAATCTATAATTATTTGTGAAGAAATATATTAAATTTCGAATCATAAGTATGGACGTAGGAAAATGAGTCAAAAATCCAATGGGTAAGTCTATTTTCGCATGCAATAATTTTGAAGGTTGTACTTTCGACTTGCATGCACTTCCGTGCTCCCTCCGTCATCCACCGTCGTCTGTCGTAGTCGTATCCGTTGTGTCAGTCAAGGAGTAGGATTCCCCAAACACTCCAAACTGTAACTCCGGAGAATCAAAGAGCATTACGAATCCATTCCCATTTCCTCCAGCTGTACTTCAACATTCCAAGAATTACACGTAATTATTTTAGGGAGAAGGGAAACAGTACACCCATTCAAATTAATGTACCCCCGTCATTGGATTTTTTGAATGAATGGCCCCGTATTTCCTGTCACCTAGTAACTTTCTTTCCACTTTTGATGTCAAAGGTCAGAATTAAATGCCAGGCCGATGTGCGGAGCATGTAATCACATCTTTCAATGTTGTCAAATGTCATCCGAGTTCATTTTTTCCCCAAACTCGATGGAAACCTAAAGTGTCCATGCACAAATCAGATAGACAGGATGAAATGTCGGGAGAAAATGAAAGTACATCCATTCAACATGTGGGTTTCGTCTGGCCAAAAACAATGCTTGCTGTTGCTCTGGCCATGGCCCGAAGGTAAAAGGCCAGGACATGGCTCTGAAAAGTGCCGGTTTGTATTTTGCATGGAAGATGAGATGGTAATGAGGAAAAGAGATGAGTGGATTACATTGGAACAAGTGCACTCACTCACACACGTACGTAACGTAACGCAACGCAACGCACGCCAAGCCTTTCCTCTCAAACAGCGCGCCTATTGCTTTGCCTTCCCAGCCTTGCGCCGTGCCAAGCAAACTCATCTCGAGATGTCTTTTCCAACTTTGTTTTTTTTTTGTGCTCCCCATGCCTCCACTTATTCCAAGCGCTGACGTAACCCGTTCGGCAAACTTCGGCTCTTGTCGCCTCACCTTATAAGGCCAACTTGGAGATCAACAGACCAAAAAAAAAACATTATTTGTACCCTTCGACATCACCATGCTCCAAACAAAAAAAATCGTATTCGTATTTATGCAATTTCTTATTCCTCATCTCTTCAATGATCACTTTTTAAAAACATTGTAGTTTGACTGACAGACTCTCTATCCTGGAAGGGCAGGGAGATTGAAGGGAAAAAAAGGAAGGAGCTGACAGGTGCTGCTTTGCTGGAGCTGATCCATTGCACTGCATTGCACTGGGTTCAGGAATCACGTACATAACATTTTCATGTCTCATTTCCATCCATTGCCAAACACAATCCAACTCCTTCCTTGTGTTTTTTTTCTACCTTTGTCCAACTCCACACGTTCACACATGTCATCTCTCACCTTTACAAAAGCTCCTCTCGCATTTTTTTTTACAATCTTCTCCGCCTCCAGATCTTGCCAATGTATCATTCAACTACTTACTTAATAAACACAGGTAGTCGGAAGCCAAGTGTCATTCAGCAACACAAATTGACCACGCCATGCCATACGTATACGTATGTACTAACGCACGACTAACATATGTCACCCAACCTAAAAACGCTTAACAAGTAATCCCTCTAGTTTCCCCATTGACGTGTCGGTCGTGTTAACCCAGGACCTTAACACTGGTACATACGTAACATCCATGCTTTTAACCCGGATGATCGATACCCGGTAATGACATTGACCATGCGGATGGTCCGTGGCAATGGGGAGAAGGACATTAGGCAAATTGAAGTTGAGGGAGGGAAGCAAACAATTTTTTTCCCCACTCAGGTGAGACGGATAAGGTTGCTGATCTGACCCAACAAAGCTTACGGGTGTACGTACGTACGTATTTGCGTGTACCTCGCATGACTTTCACTAGGATTAGGCGACTTACGTACATACTATACATTTGGATGGAGTAAAAGCTGAGGTCGGGCCTTTCACAATGAGAGAGGCATGGGATTTCGGAAATATCGATCCTTTCTTTCTCTTGTGGTTGGGGTAGGTACCCGTAGCACATGGCTGGGTGTTCAAGTTGAGGGCTAAAGTGCATGGTTGGTTGGTTGGTTGGGGAAGCACATGGGGGACTGGGGCGTACGTCATCCTTGTCTGTGTCCTTTGACGTCATAACCCCCCATCGTAAAGTGGATTGGGAGGGTGGGAGCGGAGGAAGAGGTGAATTCATTCATGAAAAGAAAACTCACCGAGTCCCCCATTGACTCCTTCAGTTCCATCCAAACGCTGACATCCTTCACATCTCCAAAAAACAAATCCACACGTCTCGCCTGGATCCCCTACTCCTCCACGCACTACTATTTTACTACTACGTCCACTTACATCTTCAAAACCGCAACATTACTACAAACGAATCCGATTTCCATGTGTCCTTCCTCCACCCACGCTCTGATTTAAAAAAATAAAGAAAAAGACACGAAAAAAAAAGCATTTGACTTTTCCCGCCAAAATAAAAAAAAGCAATTGTCCATCCCCTCATATACATACATACATACATACATACATACATACATGTGTCTGAGGGTGACAACAAGGAGAAGGGACGGCGAGTCGGAGGGAATCCTGGGTTGAGTTACCCAGTGAAAGTCCTTCAGACTTTCCCCCACCGAGCGTGATTGTGTGTCCTTGGGATTGGGAGCTGTGGATCAGTCACTGATCTCGGAAACCTCACCGGTTCCGACTCCGGTTGAAGACACGAATTCCATTTCTCATCTTGTGTCATCTTCTTCTGCAGAGTCGCAGTCCTCGCCTCCAGGCCCTGCCGAAGGAACACTGTCCGCAATGAGAATGATCGAAGACCCCGTGTTGACACTCTGCCATTTCCCCAGCCCTGGTTCTAACCCGGACATCCCTGAAAGGAAAAAAGTCCGGGTCCTCCCCACGGTCAGTTTGAGTCTCCTTTGTTTTTCTCCACCCATTGCAACTACTCCACCACCAAGTCCAAGTTCAGGGCGAGACGACTTCAATTCCAGTCCCCCTCAACAGGCTGCGGATCCGAGGAGCTCCTTTGAAAAACCTCTCGTCCGCCTCACCTCAACGACAAGAATTGAGAAAGGTGAGAAAGTTGAAGAAAGTCTCAACACCCCCATCACGGCTGCTGAAGGCACTGGCTTCTTCGGCACCTCCGTCACGCTCTTGGATCCACCACCCATTGGTGAGTATTTGTAATTTGTTGTCGTATTTTTGTAGTACTAGTATATTAGTATTTAAAGTACAGCATACTAGTACGTAGCCGTAATTAGGGAATTAGGAACATACATCCATCACACAGCACGGGTATGCATGGAGCATGGGTGCGGGTGGAGGCCAGAAACCCGGACACCCACTCACCAGCCTGACATTCGGAGGAATGAGTTAGGATTCCGGTAAAATTCTGTTCGGGAACTCAAGTTCTGAACCGGGAGTCGGCGTGGAGTAGAGAAACTGGGTATTTGGGAACCCAATGGGTAGCCAGTAGCTGGAGTTATATGTGTTATTTTCAGGGATGGCTCATTCCGAAAACGCGTGGGTGGGTGTGCCGTAGGAAAGGAACTCGTTTACAAGTGAAGGAGTTGCGGTGGTCTGGCTGGCAGCACGCCTTGTGTTTTGCCCCGTTCCCTTTCCTCATTCCACTTCGCCTGTACGACGGACACGAGGATCACACCTGATGATTCAATCTTTATTATGGATCCATAGCCCAGTGTAGGCAAACGGCTTCAGTACTGGAGCATAGGCAGAGGATTTTTATGCTCATCTTTGAGCAAACACTTCATTTTTATGCATGCGGAATCCCTTCAAACATTAGCACCATCCAAATCCATTCTCATTCACAGGTACAGATGATGTGATGTACGTACGTGCGTCCACGTACGTGCAAGTGAGGCATGCGTTAAATTCCACTTTCCTCATTAAGTACACAAATGAAATGGAATGAAATGAAATGGTGGAGTCAGTCAGTCAGTCAATCCGCAACGGATATTAATAGAGGATGACCAGAGTAGGATGGGTGGATGAAAAAAAAATACTCAATTTCCCAATTCCTTATTGCAATTTGCAAGGCGGAGTGAAGGCCGTTGGTTAATTAAAGCCTTCGAATTAGAATTAATGGGATGGATTTGTAATATTATGACTTATGACAGTTGTGCTGTTGGGTTATGCTCCATTGCCCTTTATTATAATTAGCATTTTGGATTTGACACAATGGGAATGGAGAGGAGGAAAAAGGAGTTTGATTTTGTCATTTGGGAAGATGAAGGGTGAAGTGAGTCATTCATAGGATGTGGCAAAAGGTGCCGCAATTTTATTTGAGGTACTTAAACTGGTAAATTGGGACGGGGCGCTGCTCCCTTCACCATATGGTCGTCGATCGAGTTGTACTTGTAGTATCGTATCCCATCCTTAGGCCACGGACGCGAGCGGAATGTGCATTGCAAATATAATTTATGCAATTCAAGAAAGGGGAATGAGATCACTCCAGAAATGCAACCAGATTCCATACATCCATGTTTACATTGAACTTGATGGATGTTTGGAGGGTAATTAGCAAGGAGCCGGAGGTGGCATGACGTCACGGGCGCATGCTGCTCTGCTCCATGCTGGGATCCGTTCCAATCAATTATTTAATCTAATAATGCGTAAAACTGGAAGCACAGTTCGTGGGTGTGGGTGTGAACAACTTTTATGAAATAAAAGACTTGTAGTAAATAAGAAATGGATGATGTCCATGCCTTGAGTGTCATTGAAATCTTTACTCAATGACTTACTTTTAAAATAGGTTCCCTGGACACGGAGCTGACGCTCTCCTCCTCCATCTCCTCCCCAGACTCCATACCCCCCACCAGCCCCAATATGTATCCCACCCATCACCAGTCACTGGACGAGTCCCAGCAACATCCCCAACAACAACATCATCCCCAACAACAAAGGCTCCGAGTCACAATGCCCACAATATCCCAACAATCATCTCTCAATACCCCACTCCCCCAATCCGGAGGATCTCCCACTTCCGGAATCAATTGGATCCTCCCTTCTCCAGATCGGACATTCTACGCCCCTCTCTTCAGTATCCTGACCCCACCAACCCAGTCACAGCAACAACACTTCAACTTGTCCTCCGAGTCTCAAGGGAATGGAGCCAATCAGTTCGGAGCTCCACAACCAGAGTTTACATTTGATCCATGTTCTCCTCTCCTAGATGATCCTTTCCGCCAACAACAGCAGTCCCAGCAGCAGCAGCAACAACAACAACAACAGCAACAACAACAAAAGTATCACCCATGGGCTACCCCGGACTTTGAGCAACCCAATGTCCAGGATCAACTCGTAATTCCGAAACAGGAACCTTTCACGGAGTTCTGTGCCGGAAGTTCCCAGTCCGTTGATACGACATCACAGGAAAGTCAGGCAGTGGCCGCCGCCGCAGCTGCTGCTGTGGGTTTAGCAGAGTACAATCCGAGTACATCCAAGGGCCACGAAATCCTGTCTCAGGTGAGTCTTTAAAGGATTTTCAGTTTTTAGATAGTTGGAATCATGTAGAGATTTGAAATTGCAAGATTTTACCGCTACGAGTCGCTAGAGTCGGAAGGTCGCAGTAATTAGCATTGCGTTCCGTTGCCAGAAAATGAAATGGGATGATTTAAAAATGAATTGCCTTGAATTTGACAGTGTCTCTTTGATGAACAGGCGGGAGCCTTGCGTCTCGTCCCCGTCAAACCCCGTCGCTACCCAAATCGCCCCAGCAAAACCCCTGTACATGAACGCCCGTACGCATGTCCCGTGGAAGGCTGTGACCGTCGTTTCAGTCGCTCCGATGAACTCACCCGTCACATCCGAATCCATACAGGTCAAAAACCGTTCCAATGTCGAATCTGCATGCGAAGTTTCTCTCGCTCCGATCACCTGACAACCCACGTTCGTACCCACACCGGAGAAAAGCCTTTCTCCTGTGACACCTGTGGGCGGAAATTTGCTCGCTCCGATGAAAAGAAGCGCCATGCCAAAGTCCATACAAAACTACGGACACGGAGAGAAAATAAATGTGCGACAGCGAGTAGTTCCAGTTCCAGTGTGACTTCGACCCCAAATCCTCATCCGAGTCCTGGGAGCGGGAGTTCAAATGTGACCCCGGTCCACATGCTCAGCTCCCGCCCTCCCCCTCAACTCCATCAACAACAACAACAATCCACAGCCCAACAGATCCTGAGTCCAGTCCAACGCCTCGCCCAACAAATCACGCATACAATTACCTCCCAGGATCTACCCTCTGTTTCCACTGGATTGTGATACGATCCGAACCTCATCAACTCAATTCCACGAGTCATCTCATCCCCAAATCTCCCTAATTATCAACACATTTTAGTCTACTAAACCACGTCACAGGAAACGGAGCCTCGTCGCCTGCTCCTCCTACTACTTTACCCGCACAAAAAAGCTCACTTCCAAATGCCTCAAATGGATTTGTGATTTAAGGGAGTGGCTGGCTCCCCTGACCTGACCTTTGACCTCTTTCAAAAACTTGTATATTTATATCATCATTTCCCTTCCTTCAAGATTTCCTCGAGTTGACTGGCTAGGATTGTGAGGGTAGGACGGGCAGGACTCAGGAGTACGGCACGGGACGGCGGTGGCGTGGCGAAGGGAGTCTTGGAGTATGTGCGCAATACGGAAAGGACCCGATTCGTATTAAAAGTGGAGTCTTCTCAGGGAATGTGTTGTTTTCCGCTTCCGATGATGGGGAGATCGGATAATTGCTTTGTGCTACATTACTACTACTACATAGAGTATTACTAAGTTACAGCAGCAGCGAAGCGGCTGGATTTTATGTATTGCAAAAACAAAGTGCTCGGGAGGACCTCAGCTCCTTCAATTTTCCATCCAATAGCTTTAATTTTTTTGTTTTTTATCATTTTTTTTTGTTTAATTTTTTTTGTAATAACATTTAATATTTTGACTCGCATTGTTTTTAAGGCTCGCGGTATTATTTATTATTAAATGTTCTCGTGTTGTGCTAATATTATTAGATCTATTATTATTATTATTATTACTAGTACTACTATTACTAGTATGGTCATCGTACACTTCATACTTGTGTACTCGTACTGTAAGTAAGTCAATTTTTGCTATTCTATGCTGTGCTATCCTATCCTATGCTAAGGAGTTTGAAGTACAATGCAGGAAAGCGACCATCCCTCCTGACCACTTGACACTACTTAATTCGCCTTTCACACAATGTAGTTATGTTGACAACAATCGGAGGGAAGTCAAAAAATATTGTGAAGGAATGAATGATTATGGGATTGGAATTGTGGGACTTGCCATTCCATCGTCCTAATCCGTCATCATTCCCGTTCACTGGGTTAACGTTAACAAGAGGGAAAGCAAATTGTTAGATGCGTTTCACAGCATGGATTCCATGGCGGCACGCCAACGGCGTGATGGGTTGAACGTAGGAATCCAACTAATCCCCCCACGCCCCCCCCCCTCCCCTTTTTTCTATTCAATCAAATCTCGGCCAGGCCACAATAACAATAGCAACGTGTTGACGTGCTTTGACATTTACCCATGTGTTTCATCTACAAATTCACCCATTTAAAGACATTTATCTCCCCCCAAGAAATGCGTTTTCTTCGCAACGCAATTTGTTACGACGAAAGGATTGGAATTATTGACTTTGGAAGAAGTATTGTCGTATTAACTTGATGTGTTCACTAATCTCTGGTATTTTACGCATTCCCGAGTAACCGGGATGCAGGATTTTCTCACTTCATTGAAAAATATAATATTTTAAGACCAATAACTTAACAAAATTTGTTTAGATGTTAAATGGATAATATTTGTGAGTGGATGATGTCCTCCAAGGTACTCCCATTGTTGTTAAGCAAGGGAGTTTACAATGTTCAAAATTGTGCACGATGTGTCATTTGTTCATCTCACTTCCCCCCATTGTGAACTGCGTTGCGTAGACCAGACCTTTTTTTGTATGCCGTGGGTGGGCGATTTGTTTGTACCCAGTAGGCTACAACCAACGAAGCAAAGGGGAGACAAAAAAAAAAGAAATTGAAAGTGTGTCATTGTTGCGAAGGGTATTTGACCAAGGCAATTAGCTCTGCTCTTTTTTATATGAACAATTGACCACTGACCAATGTAGATCTCAAACTATACATAACATAATATGATACCGCATCCAAATCTGGTGAAAGGTGGCTGGCTTCACTCGTGCGAAAAAAATGGTCTTCTTTCACTCCATGCTATTAGGGTATAAATTGAATGGCAAAATTCCAGTGCACTTTTCCCACGCAATGGCAATGCAATGTTCAATCCACTTTTGCACTCACTCTCTCGTGTTCCAAAAAAAGTTTGTAATTGTTCGTGAGTGAGACTAGAGCTATGACAAATGTAATTTAGGCCTGTAATTCAAATCCCTCGTCGTCGTCGTCGTCAAACGAAATCCCATTCACCTCTTGTTGAAATTTGTCTTCCCAAAAAATACTTACTACCATTCAATCCCCTGTGCAAAAAAAAAATTCTTGCTATAAAATTGTTTGTGTGTTTGTTTGTTTGTAAGGAGCTCAAGGGATGTTTTTGGCCTGTAACTCCTAAAGCCGCTTGTACTCTTGTGCTCTGTTTCCATTTACCGGGGGAGCTACTAAGGCTTGGGAAATATCGTGTTAACTATTTTAAAAATTACCTCCATGTCTCTCCGTGTTGTTTCATCATATAAATATATATAACATATGTGAATACATTGGATTGTCGTACCTCTTCGTCGTAAAATATAAATGTGAAGAATTAATTTGTACCCGTACTGCTGAGGTGGGACAATGGGAGGCCCTTTTACACATTAGAGGGTCTGAAAGGAGAAAAAAAAACGGGGGGGGGGGGGGTTTGAGATGATGGTCAAGGGATTCTAGGGCCAAAGTTAAAGTAATTCGTGATCACGGCGGCGGCTGGGTTGTAGAAGTGCCGTGCCGTCCCTTGGGATGCCATGCTATGCTATGCTATGTAAATGTAATGTAATGAGGACTGGACTGGATAAAAAGTATGTAGAACACCTGTGACTTCGGAGAGGGGCTTTGGGATTGGAAACATTCAAAAATATAAATCTTGTGGCAACATTGTACCTGTACAAAAATGTTTTCAATCATTATGTGATTTTTATTTTGATGTACCCATTTGGATGTAAAGAGAGAAAATTACGTGCGTACGTAATCAATACATGTATAAAATATATACAGCATTCCCAAGCAGTTCGCCTCTGTCTCATTCATTTCCATCCATCCATGTGTCATACATACTACACACTACACGGCACAACAATGAACGGTCCCTTCGCTACTAGGCTAGTCCTCAAATTGAATTTGAATCACATCAAAATGAACCTTTTCTCTTCGCCCAGTAATTTGGTGACAAGCTGGTGGTGAGGAAATGATTGGTTTTGCGTCAAACGGGTGTTTTTGGGAGCAGAAGGTGAGGAAGACGGAGAAAAAGTGAATTGTGGAGTTTGAAGAGGTAAAGGTCGGTGATTTCATGTTGTGAATTGGGCAGGGCGTTATCAAAGGGGCTTTACTCTCTCTTTCTGTGCTCGACAACGCCTATTAAAACCCAACGTATGCAAATGAAGTGGCGTCATCAGGAAAAAATATTGAAGTCGCGGCCCCACAGTCATTGATGTCCAAATATTGCCCATTTCAATAGTTACAAACTCTGCTCCTTCATCACTCATCTGTGACCATCAAAGCCACTCCACTGTACGGAGTCCATTCTGATTCTGACAAAATAAAACCAGGCCGTCAAATCCATAACCACAATGTGTGGTGGAATCATATACAAATCCGAGCCTGGACTTATGTTTTTTTTGTTACAAATCCCTTCCTGTCTCATCTTTGCGACCCATGGATTTACATGGGAATGTCTCAACTCGGAAGGAGCGAGGTGTTGTGAAGGCCTTCCGCCTTATCAACGTTTGCTTTCTATCAAAACACTTCCTTAATCCATAAAGTCCTTGAAACGTTGAGACACTGGATCATTTCCAGAGCATATAGCAAAGTGTAGTATAACACCCAGCTGTAAGGAAGTACAATTTTGCTGGAAATAAACTATAAATATTTTTAGACATGATAAACTGATTCTAATCTCCAGCGCAGCGCCATATAAATTTATTAGTTAAAATTCCAGAACTGAATATTTATATTTTAATGTTTTTTTTTCACTGTGAAATTCCAACATATGTGATTTAAGTGTGAAACCTGCACTTGGGGCACTACTTGAATTGGACGTACCCTCGTGTGAGTGAGTAGATTTTTTTTACTGACCGACCGCGCATTCTAATAAATAAATGCAGGCATGCTCTTGGGATTTTTTTTAAGAAGAGCCTTTTCTCCTTAAGCACACTTCACTCGTCCGCCTCATAAATGCAAACGTAATAAACGCGGCCGACATTGGAGGTTAGGATTGCCCTGCGTGGATGAGGAGTTTAATAATGGGTTCCAAACACCTCATTCCGGGGAAGGAAAACAACAACAGGAAAGGATGGAAGCCGTTGTGGATGCGAATCAGAAGGAAAACAAGGATCCATGATTGTCCTGAATAATTTATCCCGCTTCATTGGACAAAAATTACTTTTCCCAAAATAAACCGAAGGGAATTGTCTATATTTAAAAGGAAAATCGATGTTTCGGCTTACAGTCAGTCTTTCCCCTTCCTTTTTACGTCAAGGGGGCTGAGCGTCATAAAATCCCATTACCGAGTCATCCCATTCCCTTCTACGGTTTTTCTTTTCCCTCCGATGTCTCATTGATTCCTCAGGTAACAAATCCATCCACATTGACAACTATTCCTCTTTTTTTTATCTCATATTACATTCAAACAAATTCCTTTCCCAAAACAAAAAGTAGTAACTCCGGAGTCAAAAATATAAATCTGGATTCTTCGTCGTACGTTGTACGTAGTAACTTTCTATTTTCCCTCTCCATCCCCCGCATCCATATGTTATTTTCTATTTATTTAACTCGCGTGATTCGGGAGGAGGATCCTTCAACAGGTCGTTCATGTCTAAAGTTACATTTGTCAATATTACCAACTGTCGTCGTCGTCCAATGACGTTTTTCCATTTGACCCTTCCACATATGCATGCATGGACCTTAAACTTTCTACACTCGCTTTCCTGTTTCCAAATCCCTGCCAGAAATTAAAATCCACATTCCGGAAGTTCAGAAATATTGCCACGCGTGCGTGGCCGTGTGTGCGTGCCTTCAGTACCTCAAATCCAATCCCTGGGTATTGTGCCTTGTTGTTTTGGGATGAAAAAAAATGTATGTATGCTGGATTTTTGACCCACCGTCGCCTCAGACCATATTGGGGGAAAACAATTTTTAAAAGCAGTTGGAAAATGACGTTTTTCCATTTGACCCTTCCACATATGCATGCATGGACCTTAAACTTTCTACACTCGCTTTCCTGTTTCCAAATCCCTGCCAGAAATTAAAATCCACATTCCGGAAGTTTAGAAATATTGCCACGCGTGCGTGGCCGTGTGTGCGTGCCTTCAGTGCCTCAATTCCAATCCCTGGGTCTTGTGCCTTGTTGTTTTGGGATGAAAAAAAATGTATGTATGCTGGATTTTTGACCCACCGTCGCCTCAGACCATATTGGGGGAAAACAATTTTTAAAAGCAGTTGGAATGTAAGCCCATTCATTAAGAGGAGAGGATTCGGTCATTCCAGACAATAATGGGAAGTGGACGGACGGGGCAGGGCCATGCATGCCCGGCCATGTGCTTTCCCTTTCATTCAATGCAGCCCTGGACTCCAGGGCAAAAGCAAAATGCAAGGGTTTGGGTTGGGCGAGATTGGTAATTGGTATGGAAATAGATGCTCACAACACTAACACTACCAGAACCAGCCATTTCCAACATCTCCTTCGGTTGTAGTGGAAAAGGAACTGGAGCTGACCTTAAAGGGAGCAAAGAGGACAAAAAAAAATTAAAGTAAAGGATTGAGAGCCAGTATCGTCTTGCCTTGGAAGGAGGGTTCATGCCAAGGGCTTTCCGTGCTCACATGCATGCACGCATTTTTACTTCCCTAAAAGATTCGGTCAATTTTTTTCTTCACCCGTCTTCTTCTTTCCTACATGACGTCAGCTGATGGGCTAAACGGAATAAAAAAAATCATCCACACATCTGTTGACAAATTGACTGGATTCCTCGCCAATTCGTTCCAATCCACCCTCAGTAATTAGGAGGTTGGGGTCAAATTAATTTGTACTCAGCATGGCAAGTGAAAATAATTTGAGGGGAACAATTAAAGGGGATAAAATATGAGGATCCTCCCTTTTCGATTAGTTACACGTGCGTACGTTCCCGTTCACAGCTAGGATTTTTTTCAACTCCAGCCGCCTCTCACGCGATTACGGATGGACGGACTTCTTTCGGAGCACAAAACTTTTTCTTTAAGAAGTGTTCCATGCGACGGCAGAAATGAGGAACCCTTGCCATTGCCTCTAAGGGCTATTCAACTACATGTTTCAAAATATGCAATAGTTATGGCAAAACTTTACTTTCTTTTTATTTAATGGATTAAAGCATGTATAGGGATTTTTTTCTAAATTTAAATTTATTTACATTTTGCATACATAGAAATTGTAAACTACATTTGTGAGAAGCCTTTAAATCGGGAAGGAGCAATGGAAGAATGGATTCAAGGAAAGATACGACCTCAAGATAAATCTTATTTTGAAAGACGAAGGCACACGTTGGGAAATGTAGGATGTACAACACATCTGGACATTGGGATATTCCTTCGTAGCATTTGTTTGATTTAATTTCTTAGGCTGTTGGCGTAGGCGTTCATCTCACATGTCAAACTCAAATCTAATTATCTTAATTGAGTCTAACAATGATTGAGTTCTCCAACAGTACAATGGCCACCGCACTCCTTGTTTGTTCACACCACAAAAGTGTGCGTCGCAATTTATTCCATTTTTCATTTCCTAGCCCCTATACGTACTTCAATCAATTTCATTTCAGTAATTATGGCCAATGGAAGTTATTGCCAATTGGCCAATCAATACCCCATGATGATAATATGTCATAAGGTGAATGCTTTAAAACTATTGAGCTCAGCTGCCTGAAAAATCATTTCGTTGATTTTAACAGTGCACCGAACAAAATTTTAACGGACATAACAGAATAATTAAAAATCCAAATTTCAATACGATTTATTTAACTACATATGCCATTAAAAGCTTTAACACAGATTTCCAGCTTAGCAGTATTTATTAACACATGTTTCAATTGATTTACGCTGAATAAAGCAGTAATAGCGAGCAGGCAATTGCGATGTTACATTTGATCATATGTTTTTGATCACCTGCTAGCTTCTGGTGTTACGGATTTATTTTAAACCCGATTCCTGATTGCGTGGGCGTCACATCGTTCTATTTTTGGTCACCCCACTCCTGGTATTGACATATTTGAATCAGTCGAGCTTATTACGTCCAACGAGTCCCTTGCGTGTTATTGGATAGACATGAAATTGCTACGGGAGGAATGCCTTAAGTGATATTAAATCACAAGCTGTCCATGCAATACGGAATTGTCCTACCATGCCATGCCATGCCCATTGCATTATTGGTGCACCTAATATCGTCTACGCATGAAAAACAATTAACTTCCGCTGTATTGCACTGTATTCGGTTATATTAGTGGATTCCCGGAATTTCGCCATCTGCTAGAGTGGTGACCGAGATTGAAGATGTGGAATTAATTCAATAAGGTCGGGTACACTACTTCCATTCCTTTCTCGGATTGGAGCATTACAGGAGGTATGCTTTGCACTTCCAAATTCCATCTCTCCCACACAAAACCACATCAACAACAGGGAAATTTACATCATCACTCCTCGGTTCCTTGATCCCTTCCCATCTCTCCCATTCCCATTTTGAAACTTCCCTACCTCAAAACCTCATCATGGTTTCAAATCCACTTCCTCTCCATCCCTTCCTATGGATTTTAAACTTTCCTCAATTCACAGAAAAAGTGGGAAAGTTCTAAATTTAGAACACAATTCAAACCAGGCGTGAACTCCATTAAATTCAACCGGATGAATAACTACATGGAGTTTGGCCTGATTAAATTACGGGTAACGGAAATGTAGGACACGCCTAATCTACATAAATGCCACACTTAATTTAGCACACATAGATGATTACAAGTATTTTCCTCACAGCATATCATGATTATCTCATAGTAAATAACAAAAATCTCAAGTATCAAATTCTTCTTACGAAAGTCAAAAAAGAGGCAGGAATCAATTTATCAATTCGCTTTTTTTAATAAAAAAAAGCTAAGACAAGACAAGTCCATTAAGAGTCCGTCCCGTCCTCCTACCACAGATGTGGAAATTTTGGTCGAGGAAATATCTTAATATAGACAACTAATGCTGGAGAAAAAAAAAATTCTGAGAAAAGAAAGAGGCAAGTGAGTCAAAGGAGGGAAAGTCGATAAGGAGGAAATACAGGGCAGATTGAGTAGGACAAGATGCTATGAGTGTGCCACTCATCCAGAGGAGCTGCTATGAGGGAATTCTCCGTTTTTCCAGGAAAATCGATCCCCACTACCCGGGAGTTGACGTAACGTTGGGCTCGGCTGGAGTGACGTTGAGGACAAAGTACGTCACGGCCCCAATGTTACCAGCATTAGCCTATCCCTCCCCATGCAATCAATACTTTCTGTCCCCCGCCCGAAGCCCCACACTCACATTTCACTCACATCCTGCCTCTGCCACTAATACTTTCTCCAAACCTAATTTTACTCGACGTAGGCTTTAGTGAAAGTCCCATTCATTCGAAATAAGAAGATATGGCCTCAACATCCTTTCCCGCCTAATCCCAATTACATCCTTCCAACATATTCCGTCCGTCCTCTCTTTTCTTTTGATTAAATCACATCCATCCACCACTTTACTCCTTTCTTTTGGGGTTTTGATTTGGAACTGATTAAACACTTGAAGGACTTCCTCTCCAGCTGCAACTGCCATGCCATGGGAGTAATCAGCATGGATTTTAATCATAAACGACCAGCAGCCTTGACCAATGAGCTGGAGGAATACGCGCGCACGAGTCCTTTTATTAGCTTCATTCTTGTTTAGTTTCTTACTCAAATTCCCCTTGCGTCATTAAGTATTCAAAGAAAGCTGACCTTGAGAGTATTTTAGTATGAAAAGGATCCGGTCCCAGTGGGATTTGTCCCTCTTATTACTAACTGCTACATATGACTAAATGTGGATTTGACAGGTAGTCAGTCAGAGTTTGTTGAGATGACAAGACTAACTACGACATAGCACCCATCTTAGAGATTTGAGGAATGTGCAGGGTTGAATGAATTAAAAAAAGAAGGAAGGAATTTGATTGAAATGACTTGAGTAAATTGTATGAGGGTTGAAGATGGGAACTGGAGATGAAAGAAGAAAATCCGGAGTTTGAGACAAATGCAATGGCTGGGACTGACGAAAAAGGAGTTGTTTCTGGCAGATTGAGTTGAGAGGATGGAATGGGGGTTGGAGGTACAGCGACCCATGAAAGGTAAAACAGAATGAGAGATCACTATTAAAACAATTGGGGAATGAACTGACGAGATCATTTCGATACGACAAAAAAACCATTCGGAGGACACGGGGATTTAAGGGGTGGTATTGTATTGGAGGGATAGGCAGGTTAACTTTTGGATAGGCATTGCGCGTAGCTGTAGCAAGCACTATGTGCCATGTCTCATTATAGGATGTCAGTCACGGGTATTAGGAAAGGAAAAACTGAGGGAAGGAAGACAGGCCAGTCAGCGGGATTTTTTTTCCCATCCGAGAGCAACGAACATTTTTACTAAAGGCTAATTAAATTAAATTAGTGGCAGAGAATGGGGATGACGTATGCGTTTGTTGGACGGGAAGACGAGGCAGATTGGTAAAAATAATAATATTGTTTCTTCCATTGTTCGAAGAAAAACAAATACTGCCCACATTTGGGGCCATTCAAGTTCTTTTGCACTTGGGATGTTGTTGGAATGGTCACATTGAGAAATTCTGGTCTTTTGGAGATGAGAGTGGAGTGAATTAGATATTGTGAAGAAGGGACACGATGAAGGACGACGACCATGCAAGATTGCAACAATTTGCTTTTGTTTGCTAATTCTTTCAGAGACAAGATCAGTCAACCCACACACACTTCTATTTCCCTGCCAAGTAGCCAAACCTTGTCGTGGGAATCGTGCGTGTTTCATTTTAACGTCTTCATTCTTCTTCTTCTTGAAAACTTAGCAATCCAAACTCTGACTTCCATACATTCACTCTTTAACTCGCTTTGACTTCATTCAAAACTTTCAGGCTCCTTGGCAAAAAAAAACTTTTTCTGGGGGTCTTACCGTCGAAATGTCAGCGGGGAAAACAGTGTACTTTAATAAGGGACTTTCACAATTCATTACGTTTCCCAAATGCGAGGGAAGGATTACTTGTTATGACTTAACTAATGCACATGAATACTTAAGGGGATTTTAATCTTTGGGAAGGAAAGCAAAATGCGCAATTTGTACGTGGAACAGAAATTTGTGAATTAATTCTGCTTTTAGAAGTTTACACGACGTGCAGTAGGTTAAAAACAATGTTCTATTATTGTGTTGGATTAGGGTGAATGAATGAAATGAATGGTAGAGGAATTGCTTGTGGGTTGCTGACTAAAATAAGATAATATAATAATAGACCCAACACAAAAATGTATATTTGTATATGCCAATTAAAAATGTCAAATACTTGCTTTGTACATTTCGTGCTTGATTAACTCCACAAGAAATTAAAGGGGACAACTTTCAGACTTAGATAATGATTGTAGATGGCTGACTGCATTTTGCATTAACCATGTCATTTGAGTGCAGATCAAATTATTTCCTGCAGACACAGTAAAATGAATGAACATAATAAACGGTCCTTTCCTTGCAATTACCCCTGGCTTTGTGGGGAGAAAGTTTGGCCAGAAATGTCATTAAAACGGCTTCACGAGGTTTTGAAAAGCGGGGAGTGACGCAAGTTTGCTGAGTGAAATTGTTATTGGTTACTTGTAAATGCGCAATATTTGATCCCCAACCCGAATGAATCAAGATGTTACCTGAAGCCTTTCATTACGCGGGTGGCACTAACTTACATTTAGTTCAAACCATGAACTTGAATTGGATTTCCAAAAATAGAAAAAAGAAACAATCTGAAACACGTACGTCCGGAGAGATCTGTTTGTATATTTACATAATGGGTTTTTAATCTAGAAGTTCCAGAGTGAATGCACACATGCTGGTTGGGGTGTCTGCCGTCTGTACGTGGAGTAAAAGAAAGAAAGGATCCAGCAGCACACAGGATGGAGTGTCCACAAAAACGTGAAGACTTTCACGGGGGGAACCGTCGGAGGTCTTCTACACACAAAAAGTAATATGCCTCCACTAAATAGTTTACCATTGACGTAGTTGACTTCACTTCCCTTCTCATTTCAAGCCCATTCAGAAATATCGATCCTCTCCTTTTTCTACGCTCCCATTCATCCTTTTTCCCCGCTCTTCCCTCCAGTTTCTATCCGGACATTTTACGCACTCCTCTTTCAAGGTCACTCCGAATCCAGCCACATCCCTCAACTCAAACTCCGTTCCCCCCTTCAAACCCATCTCTCCTTTCTGTCGTAGTACTTCTGAATCATTAACTCCAGAAACTAATTTAATCCCGCCCACGCTAATTCCTATTGTCACATCAGCTTCGCCAATGATTCTCATTAAATATTCATTTCCTTTATCTGGCCAACTTGATTTCACTTAATTAGACTGCTGTTTTGTTTTTTATAGAAACATAATGCAGGACTTTGCCTTGTTTAGCAAAATGGAGAAGATAGGAAAAGTGATGGCTGTCTGTTCTTACCGATCTCCTCCTTGAGGCATCTTGTAGCAAATTAGCAAATCCTGGGATGAATTGGAGAGCACGGATCCGTGCAGAATTCAAACTTCCCCATTCACTTGCTGTGATATTTTGCACAGGTCTAATTAGAGTGGATGGGCTGAGCCCTAAGCCCATGCCCTGGGATGGAGCTACAGTGGAATGCATCCATTAGTTACACGCTTCTTGTGCTCCGCCGAATGTATTAGAACCAATGGTAAACATGACAAGCAAATATGCAAATTGCGGAGGTTGATCTTACAAAAGAAGCAAAAAAAAACAGACTCATCATTTTCTCAGCAAGGCAAGGCGGAGGACCAAAACTGCAAACCTAAGTATCTCTTCAAAGGAAACAAATGTTTCCCTTTCTGAATTACAACTCCATAATGGCCAGGAACACGGGAACTTAATAAAAATGACGATTACAAAATTGCGGAATGCCAGGAGAAATAGGTTCAAAATAATTCTAACAAGGATCCAGGACAAGGAAACAACGGCGGATTTATAAACACTTATTTTTATTTTCCTGATATTTTCCGTCGCCGTGGTGCTGGCGTATTATCATCACTACCAATCTTGGCCTATTCACGGGAAATTTCCAAGCCAGTGGAAACAATTCCCGGAAAAATTCTCAACATTCATCATCCTTTCCTCCTTTCTTCCTCTCTGCTGATCCAAAGCAGAGTTCAAGCTTCAGCAAATCAGTTACTCTCCAGCCAGTTTGCTTCCGCTCTTGCCTTGGGTATAGAAATGCGATTTTTGCATTCATTTCTAAGCATAAAAGAAAAAGTCAGTCTTTTTATTGAGAAAAGCGAAATACAAAGTGTAAAACAATTAAAAGACGTTTTAACTTCACAATTAACAAACTACAAACTGTAAAATTGTGATAAATACCATTAAGTAAATCATTTTGCTTCGGAAAGACCAGCACAAGTCATCAGCTGCTTGCAGAAATGTGTACTGTATTTAATTAGGAAGCGCACATTGTAAATACAAAGAAATTGTTTGAAGAATATCTTACAATAAATCATCTCCTATAGTGTGCCCTAAACAACAGTAAATAGCTTTCGCCCACGAAGGGACACTTTGTCGTCTCGATAAGTTTCTGCAAACTTACCTTATTTTGGCATTAGTCCTTTCGCAGGCAGTAGTGCATGTTTTCGACAAGCCCCTTGGACTTGGCTTTTCCACGTTTTACTTGCATCTAGTCAAAGTGATAAGACACGAATGCAAATGCTCATTTCCGAGTCCTCCTCTCATTAAAGCACACATTTCCACCCCCTCATGTATATTTGTATGTGAATAAATTAACAAAACATGAGTTCCCGATTTTGAGATTAGATTTGACGATCAGACTAGAGCCAGTCATAAGATAGCTCTCATTTTTGATGTCATCGAAGCTACTAAATAATTAGGATTTCATCCTTTCATTTGCAGTACGTTTGTTTTTCGATTGACAAGAAATTTAAATTAGAATAACATGCCGGCTCGATATTAGTGTGGGCCGTCAACTCTCCTATCTGTTGCGGACAGAATGATGTCTTGCCCGACTTAGGAAAAGGAGACAGTCCAATTTGTAGAATGATAATCCAATCGAATTGTTCTTCTTTGTTGAAAGGTAAGTCTGATTTAGATCTATTGCATGGAATAATAGTCATGCCGCCACCATGTATAATAATTCAACCAAACCAATATTTGTTTCTCCATCATCGTCCAACGCCCATGCACAAAGACCATTTCCGTTTCGTGTTTCCTTCCATTCATCGAATGCACACATGTCGCCACCTTCAGTCATCAAATCAACAAATTCTGATTTCTGCGAGATTAAGCTAGTTTTTGCACAGCCTTTGAACACTTGCTATGAATACTTATTTTTGTCTTGTATACGTACGCAGTTAAGTTAGACATCTTACTATTAGATGTTTGTGGCTCTTCTGCGCTCCCTGTATGTGTGCGGTCCATTGAGCAATTTCTTAACTTTTAAATTATTTTAAAATTAGTTCACATGTAGGTGTAAAAATCAAATCTAAACATCTCTCCTGCCGCTGCGCTGCACACTGATTTTTGAAGTCGTAAGTGTATATTAGATTTCTGCTATGTGTGTGCAAATTTGGAATGTGTTACTTTTGGATTATTCTAAAGCAATTGTTGCAATTGCAATTGGCATAGGGTTGCTCTGACTCAATTTCGAGAATTTTATTATAGTCGCCTTTGTTGGAATTGTGATTAACTTTGGTACTGATTTGGATTGTAGGTATTCATTCTCGCTGGAAGGATGACAAAGATTCGTGTCACAAACCGGAAGACCGCCACCACAAATAGTTTTCTGGAAAATTCGGACCCCCGAGCTTACAAATTTGAGGTACAATTTGAAAGTTATAAACCGCAATTAGTGTTATGTAATCTTGCATTAATTTCCGCATTATTTAAGTCAAAATTTAAAATAATACAATTTCTACACCCCATTTGGAGATAACGATAACACGGTTCTCCCTGATTTCACAGAATCATTGAATCTTTGACTATTAACGATTATACTTTAATTTTTCCCTGTATGACGGCGGTTTACTGGAGCTTGAATTAACGGAAATTAAGCAACGTCTAAAAGTGTACGAAAACAGTATTCATCCTAGCATTTATGTTATGTTTTGTTTGCAGAATGAACTAAATGAGGACCTAATGAATCCCAAATCGAGGATCATCAAAAATCGCCCATATGTACAAATCCGGACCTAGCGATGATTACCTCGATTCTCAGGTACAAGGTTGCATGAAAATAAATAAATCAGCGATTTAACTAACGGATTAGCCAAACTCGTGTTAACTGACTGAATGAATATTAGTTTCAGAAACCACCGGTTCGCGTTCCAACCAAAAGCATTGCACTTGCAGCATTTTTATGCTTAGCTGGATCACTTCTACTTGGTTTCGGATTCCTTGTCATAACAAACCATGTGGACTCCACGGTAAAGTTTGTTGTGAGCCAAGACTGATGGTATTGGCCGTAAAAACTTATTTCCCATTTTTGTTGTTTAGTACTCAGACCGAATGTGGCCAATGATAATAATGGGCTCTATCATGATCATCCCAGGGTTCTATCACTTACGAATTGCTTATCATGCATACAACGGTACACCTGGCTTCAGCTTTGAAGATATTCCGGAGTTTGAGTAGTTCCCTTGGAGAAAGACGCTTGGTTCTCTACTAATTTAAGTAGTATAGTGTAATTTCCTTTTAATTTCAACTCACCTAATTTTCACGCAAGTTGCACATATGAACCACTTAGTCATTCTGTTTGTCACGTGCGAGGGTGACGAAATCTAGGGTGAATATGGCTGGGGCGAAACAATTTCCAGCAAGGGCGAAGTCATACCACATCGTTTTTGCCATGTTCTGTGTATTTGCTAGGTTCATTCCGAAATATAA
>JAAXYW010000163.1:0-54047 GCA_036851895.1 Orthonychiurus folsomi
ATTCCGTCTTCGTGAAGTCTAAATGCTCTTGATTGTGAATTCGGGATTGCAACGCATGTTTTGCTATGACAAAATGCACTGCCACTCCTATGAGCAAGCTGACGCGTATTTGCTTTATTTCTTGCAGGGCGCTGGAGAATTTAACGGAGTACATAATGAGGAAGAAGACGAATTTGTGCCCACTGCAGAATTTGCTCCAGTCATACCCCTGCCTCCATTGGTGGAACAAAAGAAGGGTGACGAAGAAGAAAGTGTTGTACATCAAAGCAGAGCCAAGCTTTTCCGGTTTGACTCCCAATCAAAAGAATGGAAAGAGAGAGGAATCGGAGATATTAAGATCATGCAAGAAAAATATGTGCCAAGTAAAGCAAGGGTGTTAATGTGGAGGGAACAAGTCCAAAAAATCGCGTGTAACCATCGGATCCTCCCCGAATTATCTGTCTCATATCACAAACAAAATCAAAAAACACTTACTTGGGCCGCAGCTGATTTCTCCGAAGGGTCGGAGAGGCCTGAGGTTTTTGTTTGCAAATTCGGGAACGAGAAATCGGTAATTTACTTTTATCTACCATTGAAATTATAAAGTGCACAATTACAAACAAATTAAATGTTTGCAGTGTGCTGATTTTAAAGCGGCGTTGGAGAATATGGTGAAAGTTGTCAGCTCAGTCAGCTGTGCCACTAGTGCCACAGAAAAATCTGGAGAAGCCGCGGGCGACAATATATTACGTGATACATCTTGCTCTGGGTGTGATGGGTGTGAACCTGACAAATTTGATTTTTCAAAACTCGAAAGTCGGCAATTGCCTACTTATGCACACCAAATTATGACGCCAGAAGAAATCGTACAGCAATCATCGTACAATACACTGCAAGGTCATCAATTAATATCACAGTCGCCCAACACAAAAGATATCCTGACGACTTGGGCTGAACAGCCCATACAAGAATTAAAAAACACTGCATATTCTGGTTTATTCCCACGAGTTAAATTGTTCCAGTCTCCAAGCGAAAAAACCACACCTCTAATATCAGAAACTATTTCTTCCTCGGACCGTGTAGAAAATAATGAGGAAGTAAGGGGTAATGACATGCCAAACGTAAATCCTTTCGAAAGTGTCAGAATCCAGTCAGCTACCGGCTTTGGTGACATTGTGAAGCAAGGTGAAGTGTCCGGATTTTCAGGGGGTATGAAACCATTTGCAAGCACTGGGACTGCAGTATTTGGGGGACGATTTACTTCACCAAATCCAGAAACATTGGCTCAAAGAAATTCCAACGAAGAACCCGAAAAGACTGAAGAAGGGGAAGCTGAGTTTGTCCCTACCGCCGAATTTACCCCTGTCATTCCATTGCCACCATTGGTGCAGGTGAAGAAAGGAGACGAGGAGGAGACTGTGATATATGAAGTAAGGGTGAAGCTCTTTCGGCTTGATTCCGCAGCCAAAGAATGGAAGGAAAGAGGAGTTGGAAATATGAAGATTTTGCAAGACAAAGCTGATCCGACTAAAGTTAGGCTTCTCATGTGGAGGGATCAAGTACAGAAGGTTGCCTGCAATCATCGTATACTCCCCGGTTTGACTGTTTCTCCTCATATGAATAGCACAAAGGCGTTGAAATGGTCAGCAATTGACTTTTCAGAAGAAATAGAGAAGTCGGAAGTATTTTCTTGCAAATTCGCGAATGAGAAACTGGTACGAAGCAATTGATTGCCTACGTTTAGTTTAACTTTGAATTGAAGTAATCTAATGTAAATATTTCCCCAATTTCAAGTGTGAAGAATTCAAGAGCCATCTGCAGAAAATAATTGCTTTTTTGGAAAATGAAGAAAGTCGTGCAGCAATTGCAACCAAACCGGATTTTAATGCTTCCACTGGTATGAAAACAGGATATTTCTATTACCGTAATTGTATTCGCAGCCATCGTTTTCTCCTAATTTTAATTTTTAAACTTTTTCCAGTGGAAAATTTACTGCACCAAGCCGATGCGAGTTCACCACAATATTCAACGGACCAAGCCAAGACTTGTGCTCAAAGTGAATCCGAATCCGAAGGGGATGATAATGATGACGAGGAAGACGACGAGATTTTATTTGAGGGCAAAATTAAATTATTGATTAAGAATGAGCACGATAATGGTGAGTGGCTAAAGTTTGTTTGATCGAATGTCCAAAAACTTCGCCTAAATCCAATATGGGATACAGAACTAACAATTGTATGACTGATTTTGCTTCTACCTTGCTTCTAGATTTCAAAGACTTGGGGGATGGTACTGGTCACATTTATTATGACACTGAGACGTGTGTTTCTAGATTTTCATTTACTTCAAGCGAGGGCGAGATAGCTGTTGACCACTGTATATTAGGTGACACTGGTCTGGAGGTACCCTTTTCCCAATTTTGTCGTGCATTAAATTTATTTGCTGTAATTGTTACTAATCAATTTACTTGTTTTTAGGCGACTGGAAGTCTTAGCTATACTTGGAATGCAATAAATGAGACCGTTACAGAATACGGAAAGTGTCAACTTCAAGCGAGTTTCTTGGACACCGAAAGCTTTGAAGAATTTTGGGTTCGCATGTCCAAAGTAAGCTTTCTCTATTAAATAAAAATAAAATTACAAAATTGCAAACAGTTATGTTTTCCTTCTACAGAGTTCCTACGAAGCCGACGCTGCTGGAATTACGGAGCAGTATCCAGTGATAACGGCAGCTAACACCACCACCGACACGACGAGCATCAAATAATTACATTTCGTGTACACTAAAACGTCGCTTATACTGTTACAAAATTTTAAAAGTTCGTAGAGTAACCTTCCATTACTTCATTTGCACTTTGTCAACTTTAAAACAGTAAGTTGTTTTCTTTAGCACACATTGAATAAATAAATAAATATGCTGAATATCTATTTGTTTTTGCATTTTACTAATGTTGATTATATTAATCATTCTTATTTTTAAATCCGATTGATCATATTTCATGTTTTTTAAAATAATATCTAAATCGAGATGTCAGTCAATTCCTATGGTACGCATTTGGATGGCGGGGATTTCATTGATTTGATGTAAAATTGAAGACGAAGGCCATGAAAGGTTGCACATTTACTAAGTTTTTGTCGCCTGAATAATTAAATTTAACGTTAATTAATTAATTAACATCACCTGCGATAACTTTATGATTAATATTAATTGTAGCCAACATAAATTTAGTGGATAAAGGTGACCGGGAATTACTTGTTTTGTGAATAAACAGTGCCATGTCAGCGTCAGCAAAGGCTTTGCAATATGTGCCGAAACATTTACCAACTTCCATTGAGGAGGTACGGAAAGTTCAAGAATTTGTTGATAGGTGCTCCAAAATGTTTATAATTACAGGTAATAAAATTTTATAATCTAGATTGTTTATATCTGAAAGAATTAAAGACTGTTGTTAAAAGGATATTCAACGGTAAACATTGCCGCTAAACTAATGTAATTCTGAACTCTAACAGGAGCCGGTGTATCCACAGAGAGTGGGATTCCAGACTATCGCTCTGAAGGAGTTGGGCTTTACGCCAGATCAAATCATCGTCCAATGAAAATTCAAGAATTTTTATCTTCCGCCGAGTCTAGGAAAAGATACTGGGCAAGGAATTTTGTCGGTTGGCCACGATTCTCCTCGACATCACCCAATATTAACCATGATACATTAAGACATTGGGAAGTGAGTGGGAAAGTACATTGTTTAGTGACCCAAAATGTGGATGGCCTTCACCAGAAGGCAGGAAGTCAGAATGCTATCGAATTACATGGAACTGCTTATTTCGTGCGGTGCTTATCCTGTGATTTTACTGTTGGCAGACATCAGTTTCAACGGCGATTGGAGTTTCTTAACCCATTAATGCCACCTGGCAAGGTCAAGATTGACATAAATACCTCAACATCCGAAGTCAGACCAGACGGCGACATTGAGCTTGATGAGGTTACGATTCATTTGCATTCCTAATGACTTCCATGTCAGGTTCCCATCCTTTTAAATCATAAGTTTAGGTCACCTTTAAGTTATTAAAAGAATACACAAAAAATTCGACAACTACACTTTTGCCCAATTCACTGCGCTGATGCGTTTGATTCTCATCATAGTCTGGAGATGAGGCAATTGCTTTGAGCTTGAGGAAGTAAATATCATCTAGCACTTGTACATCGCATTAGTGGTTGCTCCTATTTTTATGAAAACCGCAACAGCATATCAGTTAAAGAATAGACTATACATATTTATTAATTTCCTTTCTTATTCTTCTAAGGTCTTTTTATTATGCCCATGGTGATGCTTTGGTTTGTGACTATGCTTGTGCTTCTGGTGAGTAACATCTTGAGTCACAGTCGATGCAGCGCTGTAGCTGTAATCGTCTATTTCATGGTTTGATGGTGATAGCGACCGCGGCGGGGCGGCTTCTGATTCCACTTGTCCTAGATCGTGATGTTCTGGCGGTTTTACTGAGGCATCTGGCTGAGATTTAGCATCCTGGCGGGGTAAAAGCTCAGGTGCAGGTGAAACCCTGGAGCCGCATTTGGACGTCTTCAGTACGATCCCAACAATGATGCATAATATACCAAAAAGAAACCCGCAACCACCAACTCCATACCCTATGACGATAAATAGTGGTAGGTCTAAGGGATCCACAGTAGAAAGGCGTCCCTGCAGTCCAAATAGTGATTGTAATTGTCTCATCGGTGCAGCGGTATCTACTGCTTTTGTTTTAAACTGTGAGAGCAGTGATAGTACTCTGTATAAATTGGCGCACCACACAATAGCTGACGACATCAGCAATAGTCCACCAATGATATGGTAAGCAATATCCAGTCTCTTGACCAGGTCCGAATACTCCAAAGTTCCACAGGCAAGAATAAGAAGTCCTATTGTGGACATCATAAACATGGCAATGGCAGTGCCCAAGAAGAAATTTTCTTTCAAGCATCCATGAAATGTTTCCGCGTCTTGGAAGTAATAGGCTAAGGTTGCAACTGTAATGAATCCAAAGAAGATTGTGACAATCTTTAGAGCTGGTGCTACTCCTTTTATATAAGACATTTTACAAGCTGGTGGTCGACTATTTTTACTCTAGCTTTTTTAATTTCACCACGGCGTACGGCTTACGATTATTTGGTCTTAACATGTTGTTTACTTCACATTGTAAACAATTAATGCACTATCGGATAGGAACAACTAAATATGGCAGTATCAGTAGCCTGCACTATTCCACTCCTTGAAGTTGAACCAATTTGTCCTTCTAAATGTATTGGCATTCTCCTACTGACCAGTAAATATGTGAATATAAAAGCTTACAAAATATTCAATTAAGTTGTAATCAGTTTTAGTTAAAGTGGAAGCGAGTAGTGCTTTCTAACCAGCTTATATTAGTTTTAATTGGAAAAAATTCTTCAAATTTAAAACCAACAGTCAGACATTGTCAGAAACGATGCAGAGCTTTATTGGTGCTCATGTTTTTTTGGTAATACAATCAGCACAATAAGAAATGTAATGTTTAATTCACGTTTGTACTTGTCTTCGACTCGTATTCGCTGCTGGAAACTGCTTCAACGGAACTTAGCCCACTTCCAATCTACTTGTCCTTCTGTGTGATGATGACTTTGACTTGGTGATGACGCTGAGTTCTGGACATGTGGATCAGTGACAGGCAGAGTCTCCGTTTCCTTGGATTTTATTATCCATACGAAGAGTCCAGCGGCCAAGTAGAGGGCAGCAGTAAGAAGGCCGCCACCACCGGCAGCCAATCGTACGAAGAATAGATCCTCAGGTCCCAATTTCTCGAAAATCGCACTTTGGACATGCAATTGAATTGTATCTTGTTCGAATTCTCCACCGTGAGCCTCTCGGCTTTCATAGTCAGAAACTGAAACAAACCAAGCGATTGACGCTGCAATGAGGAGAAAACCGCCAACAATGTGGAAGCCAATATCAATCCGCTTGATCTTATCTCCCGAATATTCCAGGACCTGGAAGCAGATGAGGAGAGCCCAAACAAAGGACATCGAGAATAGGGCAATAAGAATGACTAGGAATCCAACTTCCTTTTTGGATTTGGATACTCCTAGTGGGTTCGGGTGATGATAGGTGTCCGCTGTGAGGATCAAGGTGATGAGTCCGACGACCAATGTTAGGATTTTGAAGATACCAGGAATACTCGTGAAGGGAGTCAGATTCAAATTAGCCATGTTGTTGTTTCGGGATGATTATTTCAAAGGCTGTCCACTCCTGGCTTAAGTGAATTAGAGAATAGAGACAGATTGAACAATTTGGCTTTCGAGCTCATTTGGTTTCAGACGTGATGCGCAAGCGCAAGATCAAATATTGCCGAGGTCTTCCGGGTACCCGGATAGAGCAATGCCCCGTGTTCGACCCTCGCGCGGCGCGAAGCCAAAAGTTTTAATTTGTCTAACGGAGTCTTTTATGCGCTTTGCATTAAACTAATTATCCATACTCCGTAATGTAAGATAGGATACTCCTAGTGGGTTCGGGTGATGGTAGGTGTCCGCTGTGAGGATCAAGGTGATGAGTCCGATGACCAATGTTAGGATTTTGAAGATACCAGGAATACTCGTGAAGGGAGTCAGATTCAAATTAGCCATGTTGTTGTTTCGGGATGATTATTTCAAAGGCTGTCCACTCCTGGCTTACGTGAATTAGAGAATACAGACAGATTGAACAATAATTTGGCTTTCGAGCTCATTTGGATTCGGACGTGATGCGCAAGCGCAAGATCAAATATTGCCGACCCTCGCGCGGCGCGAAGCCAAAAGTTTTAATTTGTCTAACGGAGTCTTTTATGCGCTTTGCATTAAACTAATTATCCATACTCCGTAATGTAAGATTCCTTGACAGCAAAAGCTTGTGCCCAATAAACCCTCTAACGAATCAAATACTTATTTCACGCAGATTTAGATTAGTTGTTTGGTAAAGCATTGTTGTCGTGCCGTCCAAAATAATTTTGAACTAAGCAAGAATGGAAAAGCGGTCCTCGGGACAAGTATTTCTTGGTCGGAGAATAAATGCAAAAATAAATAAAACGTCTTAATATAAAAATGCCATTATACAATACTAAACACATGTTTTTCTAATTGTTTGATTGCAGGCAGATGTAAAAAACTTCATTGTTCCAAACTGCCCGTCCTGTTCAACAGGGTTACTACAACCAAATATAGTATTCTTTGGCGACAATGTAAAGAAAGACAAAGTTGACGCCATTTATGGTGAGGATTTGAAATGGGTAATGTTTGTTTCCTTTAACAATAATAATTTATTAATTTCAGGTCAGTTAAGAAATTGTGACTCCGTACTTGTGCTAGGTTCATCACTGCACGTTTTTTCCTCATATCGCTTTGTTCTTCGAGCCAAAGAGTTGGAGATTCCGATCGCAATTGCAACGCTTGGAAGCACAAGGGCGGATAAATTCGCAGCTCTAGCAATTAGTTCACGACTAGGAGATATTTTGCCGCAAATTCAAGTTTGATGTTATGCAGAACATATAACGGTAGAATTTAAGTTGAGAATAATTTGGTGACGAATTCAGTTTTAAATATTAAAAACAACGGGAAACGGCACTTGATAGGAATACTTGAGTATGAGAATAAAAGTCCAAATTTGTTTTATCATTGTTGCACTTACTATTGAAATTTTATTACCATTTGACATTACACATCCAATTTAGTGGTCACTGGATATACAACAACTGCAAATGCAATTCCAAAAAAACGCGAAAAAAATTAAAGCCCGCCTGGCTTATTACCGAGCACATATGCGTAGCATATGGCACAGGTATTACTTTTCATGTATAGCATGTCTGATTACCATATTGTATTATGCAGTCTCATTGAATCTATTGTGATTTAATTATCTACCGTTCACACAGCCTAGTCCTTTGCAAATTGAAGGCTAACAACTTCATATTAAGTCTCATCCTAATTACCCACACTTTTTTTTACCTCATTCCAGACCTGGGCCACATTTTTTAAAGAAAGAATCCGTTCGAAGCCTAAATTATGAATGCAAAATAACATTTGGTCACGGAACACAATATGAGCTGTTAGTTAACCATCTACTTTTGCAAATGCTGGCTTCACAATTTTCGTAGTATTTTCCACACCATATCTACCAGTTGCAAAGTTTGTTGATTGCAGGAGGCTACATTGGGTACATCCAAAGATAGTTCTAGTTCTAAAGCATTTCTAAAGCTCATTCTCAGTTTCATTTTATTCCTCTTTCAACCTGGTCGATCATTATTTTGAGGTTTTTAGGAGGCTAGTTAATTATTTCCAATTAATGCAATTGGCCATATAAATTAAGATCATTTGGAGTTAAGGAAATGAGGGGTTATTACATATTTCGTTCGCTCCCCTGCCTACGTGCCTTCCGTGCCAAGCATCAGTTGAATGCAAATGGAGTGCACCGTCCACGAATTTCAGTCATGTTCGCATAAAAATGCTTTAATTTATTTTCTTCTTGGGTGCTTAATAAGTTATGAGGAAAATGACGGTGGCCAGTTACACTTTTCGACATTTTTTTCTGTTGTAATGCTGTAAGGTGTGCAATATGCGGAAAAGTCCCTCGCCCAATTCACACTAGGATTTGCACACTTTGTTTTTAGTCTCTTAAGCGCGCGGTCCGACTAACATTTACGTTAAGGCTAGGATTTGTTTTGGGGATATGATTTTCTTGCAATCGTCGTGGCTTATTTAATTAGTAGGGCACGGAGAGGCCGGAAAGGAACGGAATACACGTAATTCATCACAGACAGTTCTGCGAGCTCGAAGGAATTCGAGATGTCTACCTAATTCTGATTGCTGTGAGATTTTGTGCATTTGGAAAATTATGTGAGTACGTGAGTGTACGACTTGATTTAAATTCAAGGTATTATTTAACAAATTCGTGCTTTTGCTATTGCAGTTTTGGTGAGCAGGAATACAACACCTTAACTTCCTTTGGATTTTCGAGCTGTGATTCACAAATATAAAATCACTGCAGCTTTTTATGATGACTACGACAATTCAGACAACGAAGAAAGAACAAGAACTTCTCATTGAAGTAAGCACCAATAAGCACTATATATTTGTAGCTTTCACATTCTATCAGCTTGGCAAAGCTAATAATTATATTAGCTATTAGTTTATAAATTTGAAATTATTATTCTGACTAAAAACTTTTCCATTTCCAGTTGAGGGAAAATGTGAAAGATCTCATTAAAAACCCAGAAGATCACTTTCTCCTTAGATGGTTGAAAGGTAAAATTGTCTTCGCAAAATAATTATTAAAATTTGCATAAAACTAATGTGTATGTGTAATTTATTTCAGCGCGTGACTATGACTTAAAGAAAGCCGAAGAAATGCTTCGAAACGTAAAGCAGAAATATTTTATATAAATTTTAATCCCAATATTACAATTTGAAAATACAATTTTTGTATGTACGTTTTGAAGTCTGTTGAATGGAGAAAAAACAACGTTGAATTCAAATTGATGCGCAATTGGATACCTCATTTTACAATTGTTGAGAATATTCAATACAAGATTACGGGGGTTGATGCTGCTGGCAGGCCAGGTAATATTCTTCAGCTCAAATTTAAAATTATAGTTTTACTGTATTGTCTTTTATGTTTTTATTGCTTTTATTGCCATTGTAATATTGCAGTCATTTGGGTTCCATTTGGACGTTGGGAAGTTCGGAAATTTCTAGAAAGTGAACACAAGGACGATTGTTTACGCTTGCAGTATAGAATCCTGGAGGAATTGGTGGAAGAAGTAGAAAAACAACGTATCAAATGCGGGGCTGATCAATTCATTGTGATTGGTGATAGTGCTGAACTGAGTTTTAGAAAAGTTGCACATTATGAAAGTGAGCGTAGTATAAATTTTATTACTAATATAACTTGGCCTTTGTCCAACTTTTTAACGAATTTCAATCCCTGGCATTCCACGGCAAATAAAATTTCGTACTGTCGTAAATAATGTTGCCTTCCACATGTTGAAGCTCAGAAGATGTTGAATAACATAATATGCAATTTGTTTTACAGCCATCCAGTGCATATTGCGATTCTTCAAGGAGTTCGAAGCCTACTATCCAGAAATGCTGCATTCGGCTTATATAATTAACAGTATAGATACTTTTATTTGATTTGTCCTATTATGCAACTGAATTAATTCTTTATCACAAATCTTGTGATTTCCAGCCCCGATGGTATTTTCATATATTTTCAATTTGGTGAAACCCTTCATTACCGCACGAACACTTTCGAAAGTAAAAATGTTCGATTTTGATGAAAGTAAATGGAAACCAGCTCTTTTAGAGGAAATCCCACATCACGTAGTCCCTGTCGAGTACGGAGGAACTGGAGCAAAAGTGCTACCATCGTAATTTAGAAAAAATATTGTAAAATCTGTAAATAACGTGTGTTTGACATTATGCAAATATCGTACGAGAGGACCGCTCATGAGTGTACTAATTAGAAGTCCTTATATCGATTAAATGATGATATTATTAAACCATTGTTGATGTCTTTGTTTTAGAGCATAGCACAGTCCAAGTAGACTTAACATCTTAATGCGCGATGCATCTGAGATATATCTACATAATTTCAA
Organism: Orthonychiurus folsomi; assembly: GCA_036851895.1. Taxonomy (NCBI): domain Eukaryota; kingdom Metazoa; phylum Arthropoda; class Collembola; order Poduromorpha; family Onychiuridae; genus Orthonychiurus; species Orthonychiurus folsomi. The sequence continues at coordinate 10,629 of JAAXYW010000163.1, forward strand.
TATCGTATTACTTCAAGAAAATAACATGTACTACAATCTTTGATTTTCTATAAAATTCTATAAGTATCGAAATTGACAGGCCGGTTTCCTGACACCTGATCCAATCTGCTGTTAATTAAGAAACGATTGTTGGGAGCCCTCTACTTATTACCGTTGAGCGAAGAGTTTAATTCAAGTTTACATTTGCAGTACTCTACGAATATTTCCTTTTCACATCTGTAAACAAATCATTCGTCATCCTCATCATCAGCAAAAAGAGCGTTACTTGTTTGTACTGTTTGCAGCCCTGTACTGAAACGGAACGGATCATTGTCCCCATTCATTTAATTGTTGTCTTGTTTAATCAAGAGTTGGGATAGACTGCGTGCTAGCTGCGCCTTTGTGAAACGTAGAAAAAATACAAGCAAATCCTTCATACAAATGTAAACACAAATATATAAATACAGAGATAATTTACGCGTGAGTGAATGAGGGAGCGAACGGCTAAATGGGATTTGGTTCAACGAATTTAAAAAGAAAAGAAATGCAAACAACGTCATGCCGCGCAAAAGCAAATGATATGACGAAGAAACCAGCTGGGAAACAACAATGGCAAGGCAAGCTCAGTCAAAATTTTCTGATTGGGAAGATTTCCTCAGATTACCATCTGAATTTGAGATACAAATGAAATCAGACACTCATACATACCGTCAGGACACTCACACACTATATGTAATACTACATCCAGGCATGGCAAGAGCATCTTATAATCTTCAACAATCCAACTGCAGTTAACTTCACAGGGCTTTGCCCATAATGCGTGGAGGGAGTTATTTTACGATACATTGACTTTTGAAACTTATCTTGTCTGGTTTATGCGTGTGTTGTGTGTGTGATCTTGCTCTTGCATCAGATTTCTACGAATGCGTTCAACGGAAGGAGAAATACATGCCGAGTTTGTCGAGATAAAAATGAATATTTTATTACGAAATAAAAATAATTTCGACTGTATGTTATGTACTAACTTAACTCTCACTTTTAAATTATAAAATGAATATTTGGAAATCAATGAAACCAAATTAAATATCTCAAATTTAATTGTAGTTTACGTAAAAGTTCTTTTAGAAAGTCATCCCTGAAATGATTGCTAGCAAACTAGACTAGCATTGTCTAGTTTGATTCAAGTTCCCACATGCGTAGATGACCAAAGCATTCCTGATGGGCTCCTGCTTTTGGGCTGTGATAAAGGAAAGTGTGAATCTTTCCTGTCAAACATTGTTTGTACTGTACCCCATCCCTCTGCCTGCCAGGATAATGCTGAAAACTTGTAGCATCACTAGCACGTGGTGTGAACATTTGACTGCCATTTCACTCCCCAGATTTTATGGTAAATCACAACAAAAATATTGTATGTAAATTTGTAATGGAGGACAGAGTGAGTTGCCATTACATTTGCACATATTTAAAATGCAATTCTTTAAATCCATGCATTGATCATCGTGCACTCCAATTGCAATTAGCGAGATTTTCACAGTCTTGTTCTTGTCTTTGGCTCACGAATCGTCAAAACGTGACGGGGAGCAAGATTGATCAAGGACGAAGCACGCGGCCAGTCATTTTCCTGTCAATGTCTGTCTGTCTCTATTGAAAATTTTGATTTCGTCTGCAAGCCATCCACAATTCATCGAGAATTTTTAACTAGGATAACTAATTTATATTAGCTTGGTTTTCGTTGTCTCCTAAGTTTATAAATCAAGGTCGGCAATTGAAGTCATTACTCATTAGTCATGCTTTGGCATAAAAATAATTTAATTAAGAATAAATTAACTGGGCCAACCCACCACCCGCCCCTTCCCGTCCTACAATACAAGAAATTATCCTTGTTTGCAGTAGGCTGAATCACTAAAAATCCCATAAAACCACTGACAGCTGGGAAATTCGCGAAGCCGCGTAGTCCACGGTCACTGCAAATTGTGAATGCTTGTCAGTCAAGGTAGGGGATTCTGCCGTAAATAGGTTCACAAAAAAGGATGCAAGTTTGGAGGCAAGAAAAATACGTGCAATAGGAATATCAAGTGCACAATGAATGATGACAACGACAATGTGCTCGCATGCTTGCGCCGTTTTCCATTTTCCATACAATATTAAAATATTCAAGTGCAAAATATCCTGGTGTGGATTGGGCATTGAATTGAGAATGGATTTGTACAGTATAAAATTGGAGAAATCTGGGTTGACCACAACTTCCTCTCTTTTCAGAATTTTCATCCGTGTCGTGTGTCGTCGATTGGGAAGAACATATGCGTGGATTTTGATTCCATACTTCCCTGTGACGTGTGTTTGTACAGACTTCCTATCTCAAAAATGGCATGTCCGGTCGTGTGAATGGCTTCCAAATTTCAAATTAATAAAAATTCAAGGCTGTGCTTTTATGTATCTATAAAGCTTGCAAAAGTTATTTTATTGCCAAAATCCACATGAATGCGCTGCTATCATTATGTCATTAAACACCTGGGGCAACTCATTTATTCCAGTAGTGCTAAAGATATGCAGGCAAAAAAATGAAGCATAAAACTAAATGATCTCTCAGAAAACATTTAAATGAAACAATATTCAATTTGTATTAATTAATTTAATAATTTTGTTCTTTATTAGAAGCCGGTTCTTAGAATCCTTTATTGTCATGAAATATACTCATCTCGTAAGTTAATGAATTCCGTTCCTGGTCAATGTAATAATATTTGCGCTATTGGTAGGATATTCAAAAGGAAATTCATTCTGAACCAAAGCATTAATCAATGACCTCAGCTCAGGCACGCGTACCTTAAATCGGGAACCGCCTGTTAATTATAATATCCTTCGTGAGCCCTGCACGAAGGGGTGTGTTCCTCCCAAATATTCTTAGCTTACAGAGTATCATAGTAGTACTAGTACGAGTAAAAGCACACATCCCTGACTGTATATACGCAAGGAAAAATTAAATCCAAATTCACTCTTTCAATGTGATTCCGCGATCTATTCAATTCCAAGCAACAAGGCTTGACTTTTTTTCGCTAGTTAAGTGCAATCCGTTGCCGTGCATTAATGAAGTCGTCGCTTCATCCTCAGTTGAGACTCGAGCCCCATGCACTTTCTCAACTACAAAGAGTACTAAAGTTAGCAACACTAAAAACACATTCGTCATACTGCCACGGCCACCACCACCGACCACGGACTCAAAACTCTTTTTTTTAGTGTTGGTTGGAAATTGCCAGGAAAACGTCAACGAGGATCGAGTGAGGAAATAAATCCTGTTTAAATGTACACGTAACATACGTAGCCGTGCAATGGAGGAAAGGCTGAGAAAATTAACGTAAACACAGGATTTTAGTATAAAGTAAATGTTATATTGCTTTTAATATAATAAAATCCACCCGAGTGTGAGTCAGACAAAGCATTAAGACGAAGACTGGGAGGGTCTCTAATTTGCTCAAACCAATTTTTTTTGCCAAATTAAAGAAAATAAATGGATTCCTCAGTTCTTGACAAGAAAATACGACGTACGTGCAGACACACCGGCCACGATTGACCTGAAATTCTGTCTGATTTTTTTCTACCGAAAAGTGTGTAATGTTCATGTCGGAGGCACCGGGACGTGGAAGTGCAACTCACACATCCCTGTCTGCCTTGTATCAAGAAGTGTAAAAGATTATTATTATTTTACTGTTAGGAACGTGAATTATGCCGAAAGGAAGGAGATGAGTAAAGTGTGTGTTTGAGAGTGGGCCAGTTGGAGTCGTTGAGGGAATTTGTGTGTTGATGATTCAAATTTGTGTTAGTCTGGGCGTTGAGGATGTTAATGCACGCGTCTCAAGTCAAAACCCGTAAAAAAACCAGCAGTTGATTCTTGAAACACGGGAACATTAGTATTTTAGTAGTGAAGTACAGATTTGAGACATTTTTTTACACCTTTTATGCCTTCATTTGCATCTGGTTGTCAGCTGGAGTTCAACCCTGGAAAAAAACTCTCCCCTGCATTACTCGTGCCGTGCCTGTGCTGCGCGGTCCGTTGTCAACAAACATACGGTGCAGTGCATGTGTGTGCAGGTGGTAATAAAAGTAGAGCAAAGTAATTGTAAAAACGAATGATTAATGGTGTGATAAAATATATGAATCTGTGTTAATGGGAAGGCGAAGTGGATTTGGAAATCCATTAGAAAACAATCATGAGTAATTCCGATTCCAGCAATCACAACGTCACAGCCCCGGCCGCGACTGTCAACAGGACAAGTGCTTCGTCGATCACAGGTGACATACCTTCAGTTGACAATGCAGGAAGTGATTCTAGTGTAAAGAAAATTGCAAAAATGGAAGGGAATGGAGTGGACAAGGACGAGGTTCGACTCCGAAGAGATCAAATCAAATCCTATGATTCAAGACCCAGAACACTTTCGGCAATGAGCAAAAAATCGTCAACAATTTCCGACGATCAGCCACCCTTGCGGATGACCGACTATTTGGAGAAACGTTCCAAAGTGGTAAGGTCATTGAACGAAAACTGAACTAATTTGTGTAGTTGCAAATGTGTAATATATTTTGAAATATTGATAGGCATTTAGTTATATTCTCAAATCAGCCAGTTTTCCCTGTTTCATAATGCAAACTATGAGTTCAAAGTGGTGAAATCAATGATTTAAATAATGCTAGAGATCAGGAGTGAATGTACAGGACAGTTTGAAACGAAAAAATTGTTGGAAACTTATTAAAATCGTCATTTTTATAATAGAGTGATGTTAGTGTAGTACTTAAAGCAATTCCAGAATTCAAGGTTAAACCGAAGCAGTTTCGTCTTTTAAAACTTGTAGTGCCACAGTGCCACACCACACACACCAGCAAAATATATAGCTTGAGGAATTTCACGAGGAAACCCTTTGCACAACGCACTTTGTACTACGCAGAATATTTCATACTATGAAATTTCAATATTTCAGACTTTTAGGTTGTAATAATGTACCCTATCTAGAATGTCTACTTCAACGTCGACTAATTAAATCGTCAACCATAAATTAATGCGAGTAATTCTGTCAATGTTTGTAGGTTTCGGCTAGTTTCTCTTGTATGAATTTGAGTCAACTTTACCTTCAGAGTAATGCTGGATGTTCTTATACAATCTCCAATAATTCATGCTTTCTCTAAAGCAGAATCCAGTTTAAAATGGCCAATTTCCTTAAGACACTCAATGAACACAAAGCGCAAAAATAAATCCTTTAATTAGCTTAATTGACTTCAACTTATGCTTTCAAAATGTTGCATACGGATTTTACATTTGCCTCTACTTATCCAAATTCTCTATTCGGAGAGAACAAGTTGTGTTTGAGGATCTCATTACAAAAATGAGAGATCCCACTGAGCCGTTGTGACTATTGTCCACGGATATGCTCTGAATTACAAAGTGCATTCTCAATAGGAGAGAAATCTTAAATGCACAACTGCATTCTCTCGAAATGGTAGTGCATTTGCTATTGTGCTCTAATTTAAGACATGAGGATCTCCATCCGAATTTGTCATCCCTTATCTATCCTTGTGTTACATGCAAAGGCGACCCCAAACAAGGACGAAACTCCTTCACATCTTATTCATATGGCAGGCATTAAGCTGTTTTGTGACACATGCTTAAGTGCTTAAGTTAATAATACATCAAATTGAGGTTCATAAAAAAAAGGGAAAGACGAAGCTGAGCTTAGCCGAGCCAGGCAGCCTTTTAGAATTTCCATTTCCTTTTGTGGTTAACTCGGAGGGTGGAAATATGGGGAAATGAATAATAATGGGCAAATGCAAGGGTAGGATGATGGTTTGGTTATTCCTGTACTGCTAATCTAACACTTGATTCTGTTCTGTTTGTAAGCTTTGGCAGGAAAAAAGGTACTTGAGAATTATTGATATTTGATATTACCAGCATTTGCAAGTGGAGGATGGGGTTAGTAGGTTTTTGTGGTTCCAGGCCCAGTTCCTCTTGAAGCATTTTCCTCTTATGACACACGGATAATTTGTTGGTTTACTTCCAGACGCTATATTTTAACACAACGTATTAGTTATAATTCACTGATTTCCAGGATTATAGAGGTATTAGCCGTGCAAATTTGGAAATGTTAGATGTATTGAATTATAGATATTTCGTAGTTCATAATTCCTAATAGATATTTCATTTTGAATTTCCCAAACATGGCAAAACACAATATCCTAAAGGAACATTTTTTTATTTCTCACACAGCTTGGTTGGAAGCGCTACTGGTTTGTGCTGGATGGCCATTTGCTGACATATTACAAATCGAAGGATGATTATGACAAAATCTCGCCATTCTCGGGATCAATAAATTTGGGGATTGCAACGACTGTGCGACCGATCCAAATCAAAGGCTGCAAAGGATTTCCACTGCAAATCGTTACGCGAAGTCAAGTTTATTATTTGGTGCAGTACAAAATACGTACTTTACGAAAATATGAGTGAACAGGATAACATGTCTTTATTTCTGTTTGCAGAGATCATTGGACAAACCAACACTGGAGAAGTGGCTACTCGCCCTACAAGAGACCACTTCAACTCCACCCACAATCTCGAGCCCATTCTGGGCGGATCCAGGGGTTCAATTTTACCGTTATTCCTTCGCGGCCTTATCACAATGGGTAAAAAGACCATCTGAATTACAAATAAACAAAGTTGCTGTAATTTACATTCTAAATTTTAGTCGCTCCAAGACGCGCCGGATGATATCACCGGCTCCCTCAGTAATTTGCCAAAGAATTTCTACTTGAACCGCGGTGACCGTGACCGGGAACCGGGATCCCTCAAGAAAAAGTGCCACAGCTTTGCATCCCTCCAGCATCCATCCGTTTTCCCAGGGACTTCCAAGCCCGTGTCCAGCAAAGGAAGTCAATACAATTACAATAGTGCCGGGTATTATGCAGGGAGTCCATCATCCTCCCCAACCAGGACATACCGGGAAATGAGTGAGAAGTCCACATCTAAAGTTCGCCAAGCAACGTCAATGCTCGTTTTAGAATCCTCGCCACAAGCCATGGAATTGCGACAAGAGTTGGCCAAAAAATTATCCGTTGGGACACCAAGTTCAAAATCCAGTGATCGGAGCCCTCAGCAAGTGACAAAGTCCGAAAACGAGACGATTGTCACAGGCTCCGTATCAATGTCGGATTCGGATGAAAATTTACATCACTACGACGAAATCATTGACTTTGAGGCCTTGTACGAATCCTGTGGGGATGGGGACAATTCTGGCCCAATTATCCAGGATGACGACAGCAGCAGCGGGATTTATGAAAGTGTGGATTCCGGTTCCGCCAGCTCAGACCCTTGGGAGAAGTTAAAATTGGATCAAACGGATACTCCAAAAAGACATTCGAATCGAAATTCTCTACTCACGATCCCTGAAATCCCAGAACAGCAAAATGTCTTCAACAAAAGAAAAAATAATTTAACACCAATTGCAGAAGATAAAAAATCTGCGGCGAGTCTTGCCCCCATTTCTTCGGAGAGTTCACAGGACAGTTTGAGTCATGTTTTGCCGGACGCTGGAGGAGGTGGGAAATCTGTCAAGAAAAAGAAAGGGATTGCCGGGATCTTTCAGAAAATATTTAAGAAGGATGACAAAAGTATGAAAAGACAGAAAGACAAAGAGGTGTTGAAGCGCGGGTCAACAATGGTGATTACGGGTCCTGTGGACTTGAAAAGTCAACTCCAGAAAACAAATTCCGCCCCTAAAATGGAGAATCCAAGATTAGACTCCAATAATTTGGCAAACAACACTCGAGCCATGGAACTCAAAAAAAGTTCCCCACCCCCCGGCTCCCAAAGTGTTTTCAGTGATGACTCCGTCCTTAATGAACTCAAATCCAAAGTTGGACAATTGAAACGTGCAAATTCAGAAGTAACACCGACTGGAATTGTAGGTCAAATTGCTACATCTGCGGATAACATAAATTGCGGCGACAATAAGCAAATCTTAGCAAGGCGAAGTACAATTCAAATCACATCAACTCCAATTTCTCCAGAAAGGAAACCCGGCGCTGACAAAGAAAGGACACTGGCAGATATAAAAGCCAAACAAGTACTCCCGATGACGTTACTTTTCCAAAGCTCCATTACAGAGTATCAGCAAAAACTGGCGAAGTTCAATCGCCTTTCCGCTCATTTGAATCCCAGTTTTGTCGCTGTATTCAAACCAAACCCAGTTCCCATTGTCCTGGGTCAAATCGGACGCTCCAGTTCCTGCAAAATCAAATCTGTTGAAGAACCACCGATGCTTCCGCCCAAGAAAAAGACTCCTCCAATTGCGAATGCTTATGATTACCCTTGCAATAATTCCCCGGTCCGAAGTAAAAGTGAAGCTGTACATGTTATTGACAATGTGGGGAAGCCGCCACCGACGATTCGGGAATTGGCAAAAAAGAATTCAGCCCCGGATATAATGTTCCCGTCCTCTGCTTTATCAACATCCAGGGAAATCCTACCTCATATCCTGAATCAACGTTTCGACATTGCCGATAGTCAAGTGCAGATCGGATCATGTGTGCCACCAAGACCAGTGAAGAAAAACACTGTGTGGACTCATTGTACTTATTCCGAAGATTTTGTAAATGTCTCAGACTCTAGTCCAGGTTTCCAGCAAGGAAAACAGAAGTCTGAATCCCAGGTCGTCCCTCCCATTCCACCACACTGCCAAAATGCTTCTAAAAATTCTTTTGCAATTCAACCCTGTACAAGTTGTGGACTGGAATCCCACGTTTCATTGCCGTTGGACAGCACAACTACTCCGACTCATGATTTGGCTACACCAGAAATTAAAGGCTCACAAGAATTGAAGAACAGTGATCATGTAGTCAGCCAACCGCAACTCTCGCACGAGTCCAACAATGCTGACAAACCTCCAACAACCGCAACTGCGGAAACTTTAATCCAAAGACAATTGGTCAATCAGTCTGTAATAAGTACGGAACTTGTTAGGTCAGCGACGCCTCCGATGAAGGACGTCAAAGTTAATATTGCGAGCGCGACACCACCCGTGAAACCAAAACGTATTGGTTGGGAACCGTTTAACTCGGGAGCTGAAAAACCGATCCCCGTAATGGAAACATTGGAAAATTGCGAAATCCAAACTAAGGAGCTACTAGAAATTGAAAACAGCAACGCCCTGTCAAATACAAATGACACCTCTGATCAACAGATTCCGGCTCTACCATGTGGGGCTGAAAATCTTGACGTGTCAGCACCAATATTCAAGGAAAATAATTCAGAAATTCTGGAAACCAGTCCTCCTCCATCCTTGGTTGACCCAATGTTGATTTTAATGCCAAGCCAAGAGCGATGTGAATCCCAAGACTTGGTCCCCAGTATTCAAGTAGTTCAAAATGAAACGAAGGAGAGCGAGGATTGTAAGACCGAAGCCGTTGTGGATAATTCCAGCCCTGAGCTCGAAAACGTTCAGCCGACCCAAAATCCTAATATTGCTATTATTGCTCATTCCCACCCTCCCGATGTATTTACTTTTCTGCCAAATGGTTCCGATACTACAAAAATTACTCTAACGCCAGATAGCGTATCACCAACCTTGTCAAGTAAATCCGTGGACATTGACAATTTGGATATTCTCTCAGAATTATCAGATGATTCTTTGCCCGTGTCCCCAACCGGAGTCATAAAGCCGACCAATGGAAACGAAACGAAGAATTCTGTCCTCGAAGAAACATGTAATGCGCCTTTAATTTCACTACAAAATAAGTCCGAGGATGACTTCAAAATGCAAAGAGTTTACGAGAACGTAAAATACGCGACAATCAACAAACTAGTCACAGAATTCGAAGTGGTAATGTATATTTTTAAATTGTAAATCAGTTTTGTTAAACCTAGAGTTCCTAAATCATCTAATTGTTCCAATTACATTTTCCAGGTTGAGGAAACTGAAGATGAAATGCAAGAGTTGTACGATGATTTTCCATCGGAGTACATCGCTCCAATCCTACCGCTACAAGCTACATTCACACTTGAAGACCCAATCCAACCTAATGACAACAAAGCCAAAGAAAAATCCAGAGTTGAGTCAATCCGGCACTCTGGTTTTGATGAACTTCAAAAATATCTGGGTGTGGAGACCCACCTAACAAGTATTTCCCCGAACAATGCGGGTCAAGTCATATCATCGGATTTGCCTGCTCGAATCCCCACGTCGGGTGGTGCGTTGAGTAAATTGGGACACAGCCCCGCAAGTTGATAAATTGCAACGTATCTTGCAAAACAATTAAGCCGCTTGTGGTAGTGACCAATGGCGTATAAATAAATATGCCTTGGATTCAATGTTGATTAAAACCAAAAATATATTATAGAAATAAAATAGCCATTATTTATGAAAAACACACGGAACACGTGGAAAGATAAACAAAGAATTAATTCCTAAAATTTTTCTTCTTTCCCTTTTGATCTCTCACATTGTTTCGATTTACGCCCTTCTTGACACAGTTTCCGAATTCCTGACGACTCCTCCGTGTCATCCTCGTCCTCTCCTCCTGTCTTTCGCTTGCCATATTTTTTCTTGTCCCCTTGCTCTCGCATTTCCTAATGAACAATTTATTAAAAATTAATTCGACATTTCGATGAGTAAGTTCTAATGCTGAAATTGCAGTATCACACCATTTTAGCAAATCTCTGAGCCTCTGTAACCCGTTCAGTCAGAACCATAACTTCGTCTTCTTCTGTTTTGTAAAGAGGCAGTTTCTTTTCAATCAAATGTTCAATCCTCTGGTAAAGCTCAACATCGTACTGCAAATATTTATTTACACCCATTATAAAAATTGCAATATTTTTCAATGCTAAATATTTCTTTTCCTCAAATACTTGCCTGAGTAACAAAAGTAACTGATTTTCCAGCTCGCCCTGCGCGCGCTGTGCGCCCAACCCGATGAATATAATCCTTACTGTGTGTCGGGATGTCAAAGTTGATAACCACATCCACATGAGGAATATCTAGACCTCTGTTTTCATAATTCAAATTAAACTTCCATCAATATGCAATGTTAAGCAAATATCATTCTACAAACCTGCTTGCCACATCGGTGGATATTAAAACAGAACGATTCTTTCCACGAAACTTGTTCAATGAAGCCAAACGCTTGTTCTGGGACATCTGACCATGAAGTGGAATTGCTTGAAATCCAAGATTTCTTAACATCAGCGCTGTCCTCATTGCATTAGCGCAAGTGGCACAAAAAACCATGAAAGAATTTCCAGCCAACTCATTCAAGATATGAACTAAATAGACGTCCTGGAATTTGATTTCAATTTAATATTAATAACCATTTATAACAAAACCCACACGCAAAACCAAAACGTTGCATTTTACTAAGAGGTTGAAGTTTACCTTAAACTTCAAGGGGATGAAAATATAATACTGCTGAAGCTTATCAACGGTAGTGTACTTCGTTGATACTTCTACTTTAACTGGATCAGTTAACGAGGCTCTTTGCAATTTTTCAACCTTTTTAGTCATTGTAGCTGAAAACATATAAGTCCTTCTCTCGGAAGGGATAATGCGGAGAATTTTATCCAACTCCACCTCGAAATCCATATTAAGGATCCGATCAGCTTCGTCCATGACCTGCAATCATAGCCAAAATTTAGAATTCGCGACTGATAAGCCAAAATGCAGGAGTAACGGTTACAAACCAAATATTTCAAAGATTTTAAGTGAAATCCTTTCGTATTCTCCAAGTGATCGATCAGCCTTCCAGGAGTTGCTACAATTATGTGTGGTTTCTTGGCTAGCGATAACGCCTGAGTCATCATATCAATCCCACCAACAATAACACAACTCTTAACGCCGATTCTCGCCCCAAGTGCTTCAAATTGCTCTGAAATTTGGAAGGCAAGTTCGCGGGTTGGTGTTAGAATTAGTGCAAATAAACGTTGCGGATGCTGCAGCAAACTTTGTAGAATTGGCAGAGCAAAAGCCCCTGTTTTCCCGGAACCAGTTTCTGCAAGGCCGATGATGTCCTTTCCTAATGGAAGCAATATTTCGAAATGTAGTGGTTAATACTTCTGTCAGCTCTTTTCCTTTTCTTTGGGATTCCTGGAACAGCTAATGCATATACGTATACTGTTAATGGCTACATACCTTGTAAAGCCAGTGGAATTGACTCCCTCTGAATATTTGATGGTTTGGTCCATTTTAGGGCGGTGCAAGCATCACACAGCGCGTCGACAATTCCCTAAGATTGAAGGGAGAGTAATTAACAATTTCTTTATCACTTGCAGTTGCAGTTAAGTTCATGCCAGCATAAAAAGAATTTAGAACTTACCAAATCCTTAAAGGTAATATTTTTAGTGCTATCCTCTACTTCTAGCTTTTCTTCATCTAAATTTGTTGAGCTGTCCAAGCTTTCGGCATCTGATATCACCGCCGAATCTTCTTCCTCAGATGCACTCTGTTCCAAGTCGACATCCGCCTTCAATTTAGGCACACTACTTATTACCTTGCTTCCCTTGGGTTTCACCATTCTCTTCGATTGCACCTGACTTTGAACTGACAGTTTAAGAATAGTTTTTAGAGTTTTATTTAACAAAATACGAAGCGGAGGAAAGATCCTCAGCACGTGGCAATGCAATGCAATCTGAAAGCCCGGAGAAATTGAGGTCCTCACAAATCCCGCTCCTCAGGTGTGTTCGCTTAGTTTAGCACTTTTTGGGGACATCCGAAACCAACACCATTTTTGTTTTTCAAAATAATTTTTTATTTTTTATTAATACGTGAAACAGTTTTAGGTCCGATCCGGTCTAAATTCCATTCTTGCAAGTAAGTCCATGTTTTTGATACTTTCATGATGACATTACACTAGACGACTGAATTATTTGGACAGTATTATTCAAAGTAATGAAATTGACGATCAACGTTGCACAATTACTATTGTTGTACAGTTGTTTCAAATGTATATATACGATTCCATTTCTCAGTTCGACTTTATTTGATGTTTTGTTAAATTCTGATCTGTTAGGCTTGCTCTTACTCGGCAGCAAAAATTAAAATACTGCTTCTTTGAGATTCATTAGGGCGACAATATTTTAATTCGGCTTCGTTTTGATCGCGTTTGGTGGATCATCGGTCGCCTTATAGTCATGTCATAAGTAAGACAGACAAGTGAATCAAGCATGCAAAATGGCAAAATTATTATTTGCACCCTACACAAGTAAAAAGCTAAAGAAAAACGCAATAATAACATCCAACATAACGAGTTAGGTTAGAATCCGTTTGCAGGGGAAGTTGAGCTTGCAAGCATTCCTCACTTTCCTGTGCATTTAATTTCCTAAATTTCCATTGTGTGGTCACGTCACGTCACCATTAAATTTATGACTTGCCTCATTCCTTTCCTTCCGTATTTTGCTTGTGAGTCCGAAAAATCCACATTCATGCGTTTTCCAAGAATCTGCTTTCGGCGGCCACCTGGCACAGCCTAAAAACCAACAAGATTGAATGTGGGAATTTCAAGCCTCTAAACAAATAATATTGAATTGGGATTTCAATTATTCTGCGTCGGATAGTATATTATTGACACGTTTATTTTACTTAAACTTCTGTTAGCTTTCGTCCGTAATGACAAGCTGAATTTACATAAACCGGTGGCTTCACTTCCTTCCGAAATGGTGAGGAATGCAATTTCTTATTCTACTTTAGCTCTATTTCTCTAATTATACCATAGTACCATCTTTATTATTCAAGGCCATTTTTTGTGAGTGTCTGCGTCCTGTCAGCGAATTGCAAGGCGTATATGATCCTAATTATTTTTACTGTTATTCAGGGAATGAAACATGCATTCAGAACTTTCAAATTTCCATTGCCACCATGTCTGACCACGACTTTTTTCATGGATGATGTCGCCTCGTATTCAAAGATGACCCTTTCTGGCGAAAATCGTGGAGCTGCCAAAAAATTTTGATTATTTAAATGTATTTACTGAAAAAATGTAATACATGTAGTGCACAGGACATTGACGACAACCATTGTCAGCACCTCTACCCCTGTCATTTGTCGAGAGTTGGCGGTGGTCGTTATCAAAGAAAAAATTGTCGCCAAAGACCTCAAAGTCTTAAGTTGTTGCTGGAAAACCCTCCATATCGTCTAGTCATTTGCACTCGTCAACGTTATCGCAATCGTCGAACGACCAGCCACAGTAGCCAGTACTTTCCGAATTCAACTCGTCAACGAATTTAAGCTCCCAAAATGTCACAGCATAGCAACTTCACGTTTTATTTACCTTCAACTCAAAGAGTACCCACAAACCCCTCCATCAGTCCTACCTCTTCCGGCATTTATTCTGGATCCGGGAGTAGGAATTCATCCATGACTTCCTTTTTAGATATGACAGACACAGAATTCCAGGGAAAAGATCAGAGTCATTTCAACCTGGATGTCAGGAGCCTTGATTACCATGATGATTTCAAGACAAATGTGGGTGGTTACGATGAGACTTGGAATGAAAATCTTGTCGTAAGTAGCCGAATTCAATTGAGATTCCTTAATCCCGGTGATTACGAGATTGTAAAGCAACTCTGTGAGGAATGGTTTCCAGTTGAATACCCTGCGAAGTGGTTTGAAGCCATTACCGTGAGTAAAACATTTAGAATTGTTGACATTTACACAACTCATATTTATTTAAGAAAAATATTTAGCGTTATTATTATCAACTGGTACACAGATTCTATTATTTAATTTGCAGTCGGACACAAATCTCTTCTCTTTAGCGGCCAGTATTGACGGAAAAATCGTCGGTAGGTGCGAATTGGCTAAAAAGCATGTATTAATTTATATTAGCAAATTTTTAAACTTTCCCAGGATTGATTGTTTCGGAACTCAAGAATGGGGAGGACTTGAGCCGAGATGACCGAGATCTTTTGTGTGATTCTCAAATGAAATTTGGGGTTTCTTATATTCTAAGCTTAGGAGTAGTTGACCAGTACAGGTAATAATGATTTTTAGTATTGTAAAATATGTTTGGAATGATCGATCCTTTTGTGATGTTAACTAGCTATAAAATATTAAGATTCAACATTATATTTGTGTTTGAAGGCGTCGAGGCATAGCATCGCTTTTGTTATCCAGTCTCCTCAATCACTTGTCAACTATTCAATGCAAGGCAGTCTATTTACATGTTCTTACGTCCAACGAACGTGCCCTTCATTTTTACGAAAAGCACAATTTCAGGTAGTAAAATTTTTATTTCTGCTTTTATTTGAGACAGATGTGCAGAAAGAAGCTGATTACACCCTTCCGCTGCAGAGCTGATTTATATGCTCTAAAATCCAATATGCGTTGCTTTAGCTTATTGTTTTTCTGAATTTCAGAGTTCACAAATTTCTTCCGTATTACTATTCAATCGGAGGTAAAGCAAAAGATGGATTTACTTACGTTTTGTACATTAATGGCGGACATGGCCCTTGGGGATTTTGCGAATATATTCAACATGTTTGCGAGGTACAACAACCAAATAATTTATTATGCGTGCGCATTGCTTGGATTAGATTGCAATATGCCTAAATTACAATTATTTGGTGAATTTAGGTGACCATTGTGGAAGTGTGTTCATTGCCCGGGTGGTGTATGAATCGGCTGAGGAAAGTTGTCCATTCTGCCCTAGCATTAATTAGATAACTTAATTAAGCTCCCTTAAATAGTTTAAGATTTTTTAATTACATTCAAGTGGACCAGAAACCGCAACCACAATTTTTTCAGAATCAAATAATGCGTATATTTCCGGAATTTTACGTACTAGTACTAAAAGTACCATATATTATTTGTCAACGTAAAAAACTTATTTGTTCTTTCACACTACCTCTTCGACTTTAACTTTTTGGCATGACCTTGAATACCTGCGCAACTGTTTTATAAGTACGATTCTAGTTATGTTAAATGAGATTTTAGTTACTATTCTGCTTTGTTCTGTACCTGAAGAAATGGCTGCTTCTAATCCGATATTAAATTTGAATAAAACTAATCGAAAATAGAAAGTTGTGGCTTTGGTTAGAAATTTTTATCTCCAAGATTCGAAACTACCATATTTGTGGCGGGTAAAGTTGGGTCTATAGAACTATAGACCCAACTTAAACTTAGACTATATAAACCCCTTAGGTTTAAACTAGACTATAAACTATATACTATTTTAATTTCATTTGTACATTCAAATTTTATATTACAATTATTTAAACAACAATAATTATTATTATCATTTATTATTAATATTACATTTAAAAATGTAGTTTACTAACTGCCTATAGCCTCGTAATTTCACAAAGCTTTACGAGAAATTCATAAAATCTATCTGCGCTTGTTCTGCTCTTCACTAATTAAATTTTACCGTTGCAGATGGACGATCCGGGATTCGTGGACAATTTGTTCTAGAAAAAATGCTATCTGTTTTATTAAAGTACCAATGGCTTCCCTCCACGAACAGGGACTCCTCGTGGCAAATTTTCCTTTATATCTGCGGAAACGTACGTAGCCGCAGCAAATATTGCAAAACACCGATCAAAGTTAATGGGTTTAGCGGCTAGCATTGTATCAGCATTCGAATGATGATACCAAAAATAATTTGGATCCCTTCCTAGCCCAAAAGTTGGAACGGAGGCGTTCACAAAATAAGTCATATCTGAGGACCAATCCGTTCGAAAGCCAAAAGTAATATGTTCCCCTAAATTTGGGCTAATCAGCTTGCTTATCTCGTAAGCAATGCAACCTAATTTATAACTTCCATGAAATAAGAAGGACGTTTTTTCAAGGCAACCCGAATCGGATTCCATTGCACCTTGATAATTCTTGAATTCATCGAAATGTGTTGCATTGTATTGTTTTGACCCTAATTTCCCAATTTCCTCACCAGTCCAAAATGCAGCTCGAATCGTTCTAGCTGTTCGAAGTTGCAACTTTTTAAACAAATTAATAGTTTCCAGGACTAGAAAAACACCTATTCCGTCATCCTGGGATCCTTGTCCGACGTCCCATGTATCGACATGACCTGCGATTAGAAAAATCTCCTTTGGTTTCGAAGTCCCAGTGAGTTCCCCGATAACATTTTTTGAATGGGCCCATGTTACTTTAGATGGTTCAGTCATCGTTAAATGCCCGACCAGTCTGTCTTTCCCTTTAGAAGGAAATAATCATTAATGTATATACAGCTTCTTTCATTCAAAATGTTATCCTTAACATTTTTGCTAATAACCTTTCTTATAAATGCTGATAAGGAGATCCGCGTCTTGTGGTGTAATTTGGGCCGTTGGCATTTTTGGAATTTCATTTAGGTGGTATGCATATGAATCCACACTACGGCGAAATATCCCATAAACACTGAACAACTGCGCGGAGGTGAGAATGGCCAACGCTCCCAGTTGGACTAATTCTTCTATCACGAGTATTTGTACATGAAAGTTGGTTGCAACAATTTTTCCTTTAAACTACATAGCAAAGGAAGTCCCAAGTTAAATTAGAGACATTAGATAACCATGTAGGTTTTGTACCTTATCCGGATCTGTCATAATTTCGCTTTCTAAAAACATGACCACAATTTCTGCTTTTATCCCTGCGGGCGGTGTTCCGATCGAGTAAGCGTATGGCATGACATACATTGATTTTTGCCAAGGCTCAATCAAATGTAAACTTTCGGATCCTCTGAAATATAACCCAACACAATATAACCAAGTTTACAAGTTGATATTAATAATTAATTAATTATTAACCCATTTCAGGCAGTAACTATAGGATAATTTTCTTACTTTTGCCATTTGGGAACAACCACTGGTTCGGCGTGAATGTTTGAGAATCCAATTTCCTCCATTTGCCAAGAGAGATAATCAAGTGATTTCCGCAGGGCATCACTTCCAGTCCATCGCGGCCCGAATTTGTCGGCAAATTTTGCTAAATCTTTGTAAATCTTTCCTTTCGTCTTTCCACGCATAATCTCATTGACGATTCTGTTCACAATATCTTGATAACTTGTAATTTCATTTTTAAGTTCCGCACTGAGAGAGCAATTCGAGGTGTCGAATACACGCTCCACTGAACTCGTTTGAATTACAAGAACTTCGGCCAAAAGTGTGAAACTAAGAATGGAAAGAACATGGAAGATCCACAAAACACAACCTTGATTTCCCATCAATAGCATTGCTGTATTAATAGTGTGCAATATCAGGATAACTTGAACCTATCCTGTTGTAATGTGGAGCGAGTCAGGAAACGACAATATGACAGGTTCTAATTTGGGTAGCAATACCATACTTGTAAAACAAATGAATTAAAAAACAAAACGACGCAGTTCTTGTAAAGCGTTCACCCCAAGAGCAACGAACTACAGCAAAATGGCGTAGAGTAGGAATCCGATATTAGTCATTCGCCGTCGACTTGTAATAAGGTTGTTTAGAAATTTCAAAATGCGTTCTCATGAAGAAAATGCATAAACTCCGTGTGTTTGTGGTATTCACAAAGGATTTACAACGATCACAACGGCGGTGAGTAGCAAGAACCCTGCATTGTTTTCCTGAAGTTGACAGGACAAAGAGATGATTGTTTTCCATATTGTTCAGGTGTTTATACATTTTTTTTTCTTATTAAGAGTGCTTTAAACGATTTGGAAAAATCTTATACAGCTATGGGAAATCGTCAAAACACGAATAATCCTCCGGCAGCTAACAATGATCCAGTACAACGCGTTAGTTTTTGGTGCCAGGCAGCTGTCGTCGTTCTACTAGCACTTATAGTCAAATTTATCTGCGATGTAATTGATGCACTCCTGAATGAAAGAGCAGCAAAATATCCATGGACTGGGCATGGCAGACATCGGCGACGACGTCATCACCGCTCTCAATGTAAACCGTCTACATTTCAAATACTTCGACATAAAACATGACGAATCTCTTTTTGCTTAACTTTTGGCTAGGAATAATAGAGGGAAAGCAATAACGCACCTATTTTTGAAAGCATCGAATTCACAACTGCGACTACCTGACTCACTTGACTGGCAACACTAAATCGTCTCGTCGCAATTTTAAGTCTAAGCTGCCACTAAGGAAGTTAGAAGACAAATGTTTTGTCATGATATACACCCAGAGCAATTTTGAATATCAAATAATACTTTTTAAACTCAGCTAAGATGAAGTGAAGCAATACTCCACTTCGGTTTGCACTACGTAATTTAATTCTTAATTAAACAATCATTTCCATCATCTCAACATCTTCGTGATTTTGCTCCTAATCGTAAGACTCTCGCAGGAATTTCTGATTTTGTTTGAAGTTTAACAGCAATAACTAACGAACTTTGAAGGCAGCAACGTCATTTCGCCAAATGTACTTGCGCCAAATAAAACGTCAATTAGATATAGATTATTTTAAAACATTTAATGCGAATAATTACCCAACGGAGCAACACAAGCGGCTGAGAACTTTAAACCAGTCTAATATGGTCTTCTAACAGTAATAGTTAAAACAATGATTTACAAAAATAAAAGAAAGGGTCAAAAAAGAAACATTACAATGTTCGAAATTGACAACATTGAAGGGAGAGTTAAAACGCCGACAATGCATGGATACATTTTGTTTACAACTGGGGATTCCAAATATGACTAATCTAAGAGGAATCATTCACATCCGGGTGACATTTTTGAACATGCCGTTTTAAAGCAGCGGCTCGAGGGTAAGCCTTTTCACAATGTTTACAGGGAAATGGAGTCTCGCCAGTATGTGTCAACATGTGTGTACTTAGATGAATTCGTTGAGAGAATTTCTTATGGCATTGATAACACTTGAATGGCATTTCCCCGGAGTGGGTTCGCTCGTGAACTATCAAATGAGCTTTCAGGCGAAAGCGTTTCTTACATTCTTGGCACTGATGAGGTTTTTCGCCGGTATGAACTCTGAAATTAGATAAAGCTTATTAGATCCGATTCCTCGTTCGGAATATATCCATTTAATTAATTACCTTAGGTGGAAATTAAGTCTTGTTTTCAATGGAAATCTGCGACCACATTCTGGACACTCGAATGGGAAAGGTCCTCCTCCATGATGTGACCTCAAATGTGATTTGAGGTTCACTCGATTCGTGTAGTCAAGCTCACATTCGTCACACTTATACTTGGCAGATTTCAATCTCGTCTTCTGAATTAGGATTTTCGGCGGATGATCCTTTGGCCCGGAATAATTGTGTGCCTCTGATTTAATACTAGCTAAATGACTCTTCTTGTGCGCATTCAGTTGCTCTACCTACATAGAGATAAATAGTTGGAAACGACCCGAGTAAAACATTTAATATTTACCTTTGAGTGATAAATTCAAGTTAAGTATTGTTCGATTCTTACCAATTCATATGATCGTGTGCAAACGGTGCATTTGAAGGGTTTCCTCTTGCATTTTCCAGCTTTCATATGTGTGTTCAAGCTTTGTTTTTTAGCGTAGCTCTTGTTACAATTATCGCAAGTGAACTTCTTTTCCCCGGTGTGACTCCGGAGATGGACATCAAGATTAAATTGACGATTAAAAGACTTTCCACAATAAGGACATTTACGTTCCTTGACTCTGTGAATTCGCCGGTGCTGTCGCAATTTGACTTTATCCTCAAATCGAATGTTGCAGTCTGTGCACAGAATGATTTCTTCCTCATCTTCATAATCCAACTCCTTTTCCTTGGCTTTCCGTCTGTAAATGCGCCCTGTCAACATTCAAAGAGGAATTCAAAGAAAACCTTGGACTTTAATTACGTCAAATATTTATAGATTCTGCATTCTAAAAATCACAATAGTTGTTTATTGAAACATTTTAAAATGTGATTGCATACTCTTTTCCTGTTGTGGCTTGGGGATTGGTACTACAGGTTTCGGCTCAAGCTCAAGTGGATCAACCGGGATCCCTGTTTCTTCTTGTTCATCATCATCCAGGTCATCGTCACTGCCGTCAAAATAATCTTCAGACGAAGTTGATGAAGATGACCCATTCCAAGATGAATCCAAATCAATGTGGAATGGTGGATTACTCCGTGGTTCGTCAGTCTCAATGTCCGAATAATTGTCATTATCGTTGGACTCATCGACTAAAATATCTATTTACAGAAACAAAATCGAATGGAGCTTGTCACTTGCAATTTTAAATTTGTTTAAACTACTGAATTATTTTCCTTGTTTAAAACATTTACAACACAAAGTAGTCTTACCTCCAATTCCAATTTCCACCTCTCCGATAGGTTCACATTCATTGAAGTCGTAAGTTTCAATAATTTCAATTTGCTCGTCGTCAATTATCAAGGAGTCGGACCCCAAGATACTTGGAAAAGGATTTATTAAATACGACATCCTGAGCACCCGACCCTAGATTCGGGCCTGGGAATTAAAAAAACTAAACTAAAAATGTTTTAAAATCAGCCTTGATCCTTTTCATTAAAATTGGTCATTTAAAATATAGTGGGTTCCCACCCCTGCCCTGGAATGCTCAAGGCTCAAGCCTTATCTATGGACGAGGACGGGAAGAGGCAGAGGCAAGGCAATGGAGAGAGGAAAGGAGATGCAAAAATTGCGTTGCAAATGTTGCAATTTGAAAATAGCAACGCAACGCAAGGCTAAAAACGCATAGCATTGCGAAATTCAAATCAAGCAAACGAAACTTATTCATTTCAACTTTTTTTTATTACCGAACACCGAACTATTCCATAGTAATTTACTTTTTTTAACGTTGTCCAAAAATTGCGAGCCGACGTTGCGCTGCGCTTCGCTGTGTTGGGCTGGCATTGATTTACCTTAAAACAATTTCCTATTGAACTAGTTTGATCATTTTGATTCTGTCTAGTTTAATTATTCTCTGCATCCAGTAAGCAATCAGATGCGCGAAGAAAATTAAATATCACACATATATTCTATAGATTGAAATGTTTAAGCTGACTATGCAAGTAGACAATAAGCATTTTGACTGCAAGAAACAGCCATGAATTTCCAATTTTACATTTGGTAATAGCATTGCGACTATTTTCCCGTATAGTTTATCCTAACCAATTATTACTTTTGCGTAGAAAGAAATTCTTCAGTGGCATTTTCAATATTCCAGTGGTGGCATGAGAGTAAAGTAAGAGCTTGATTTGGCTCTAGCCCCATCTCAGAAAGGCATTCAACTTTCGCTTGTAATGATTCGACCCGGGCTGGTCCTGGAAACAAAGCAAAATAGATTAATTCATTAACTCTTGTTTTTGTACTGTTGAATTCTGTACCAGAAGCATAAACTGCAGTCCAATGCTGAGCTGTTAACCTGAAGAGCTCCGGGTTATTCTTGCATTGGCTAGCGACAATAGCATCCTGTGGATTATCATGGGCTGGATGGGCCATCAAAGCCTGGACTGACAAAAGAACGGTTCTTAGGGTCAAAGCTGCTGCCCTGTTAATAAAATAAGACACGCGTTATAAAACTCCTTCAAAGCAATGATAGACAATCAGGAGTAAAAACTATAAAGTTTCTTACCATTGATCCTTCAAAATATCAAGACAAATTACACCAGTAGCAGATGACACGTTAGGATGCCAAATCTTTGTTTTAAACTTGATCTGCAAGTGAGGTATTGTGATTTAATGAATTTATTATACCAAATTCAAAGTTAAAAATGATAATATGGTAGATATAGATATTTACGATCGGTGGTGAGAAAGGGTAGGTATCCGGTATCTTTATTTCTAATTTAAACTTTCCTCCAAAGTACTGCAAAAAGTAAACAAATCAGCATGCGTCCGAATATGGAATATTGAATAAATCAAATGTCAAATGAATCTCAAACCGGAGTATCTGGCGGTCCAACAATTTCTCCAAGAAGATGATTCCAATTATCATTCACCATTTCGACTTTAATATTGGCCTTGATAATCTATTAACCGGGAAAGAAAAATTCGATTTAAAAACTACTCCACCAAATGTTATTAGATCGTTAAAATTAAATCACGTACGTCATCCGCCTCAGCCACTTCTCTGTATTCCTTTCGAACACGCTTCATTGCAAGTCCTAGATTACTCATTTTCAAAATCCTAAGAGCCGATTTCCTGTTTAGATTTTCCAGTCCAGTCGTCCAGTGAAGTTCCAAACGACTCCAGTATCACCAAGCAAGCACTACACCGTAAAATAGCCAAACTACCTTCGTGACCGAGCAACAAATGTTAAGTGAATTCAAATGAGAATTTGGGACGAAACAAAGGTTTCAACATTTAAATGTAGCGCCCCCAGCCAACCCGCTAACTAGTGCGTAGCACACGCGCGTTGTTAGTAGCACATATGCATGCATATGCATTATGGAAAAGGTGAAGATGCAATTGGAATTTTAGGATTTATGAATAATTAATGTGATTATAATTGTGATTTGAAAAAGTGTAATTCATGGGAAAAACTTAAACTGTTATTTAATCCCTGAATAGATCACCCAACAAAAATCCCAGCCAGATGAGCTTGCTTCTCCGTTTTCTTTTTCAACCTTAAACGTTGCGTTGAGTTCTGGAGCATTCACATTACAATAAAAGGCATCATTCGCATCGTCCATAATTAAGTTTTATCCTAGGCTAATTTATACACTTCTACATTCAACGACTTGCTCTACTCATTCTGCTGCATGCTGAGAGGCTAGAATTCTGTACGTTGGTCATATTTTTAATGCTATTTGCAATTTGTAAATTTAAGGAGTAACTCGCTGTTGGGATTACTTGTGTTTTTGAGAGCTGTCTTATTAACATTTGGAAACAGATATAGAAGCAGTGTAATTCAAAACCGGAATTATTTGATTTTCACCATTACCGCATTGCATT
Organism: Orthonychiurus folsomi; assembly: GCA_036851895.1. Taxonomy (NCBI): domain Eukaryota; kingdom Metazoa; phylum Arthropoda; class Collembola; order Poduromorpha; family Onychiuridae; genus Orthonychiurus; species Orthonychiurus folsomi. Next base: position 34,445 of record JAAXYW010000163.1, read on the forward strand.
GACTTCTTGAAGTAAAATGTGGAGTTTCCTATGCAGGCCCGAGTAACTATGAGATCGAACGACCAACTGCAACTGTAAACCCGAGGATATGAGAGATTCTAGAAGATTCTGGAGGTGACGGCGTGTGGTCGCTATGGGTTTCCCTGGCCCACTTTCACTCCAGTAGAGTAGAATTCCAGGAAGTGCTACACCTACACCTTGAATGCCCCATCTGGACATTATTCCTAGACTGGAGATTTGTCGATCTGATAGAATAAGCCAGACAGATATACGCTGCAAGTTTTGGGTGCTCGGAATGGAATTGATCTGTCCTTTGAAGGCAATGCAATGGCCAACGTTTATAGACAAAGCAATAGAGCATTCAATGGCATAATTAATTAGCTACAATTCTTCTGAGAGGAAATAATTTCAAACATGTTCACGAATCGTCCGAATCTAATCCAAAACCTCTTGTAGTGGTTGAGTCAACATGAGTCGAGTACAATGTATGTACAAGCTGACTTTTTTCTCATAGACTTTATTCTAATGCAGAGCACTATTCTATTCTAATGCCGATATCAGAGGAGAGATACGTTGATGTTGACGGCCAATGCAATGAATCGCAATGTTACAGCTAACAAGGTCTGCAAGGTTATTAGTAAGATAATTTTTGGAATCCTAGTACACTAGTTTTTCATTCACGATGAAGCTGGCAGTCATAATTAAAGACAGTTTCTTCTGCGAACGAACTTCTGGTCCTTTAGGGCTTTGTACTGATGTGGAATTTCCTTCATGTTGTATCTTTGGCTTATTTGGCAGTTCAAACAAAATCGCCAATTAAATCAGACGAAAATTCTAGGTTTTATAGATGAGTATATGAAATATGAATAAATGCAACACAGGCATGTAATGAATCAAATGAAGGCAACCCGGACGAATCAATCATCTCTCATTCTTAAACAAACGTTCATATAATTATTTAATTAATTTCTTTGTACAGCAGTTTTTGAAAAGACAATTCATTACTTTCTCTCGCCACACATTGCAGACTTTTTTAATTTACTTATACATCTTTTGGTAAAAGTAAAAGGGTACCCCTTTTTGTCTCACACTCTCTCGAGGTCACAAATCCATGTGACTTGGGTAGAAGTGTCTTTGTTGTTGTAAAAGTAGTAGAAGTAATAATGTATGTATCATTATCATTTAATTGGAGATATTTTAGTCTCTATAACCTTCACCTTCACCTTGTATACGTATGGATCAAACTCAGGCGATCTCTCAGTTCTTTTCTTGGGAGGATAGCCCCAAACCAGGTCAATCTTTTTAACATCATTTATGACAATGTTTTACAGAAATGTGCTTGATTTGAAAGTTAGTTATTTGCATTTCTGAATCCTTCTGATCCAATACTATTTCCGTACATGCACTAGCCCCGTTTCCACCTTTGCTTGATTTAAAAGTCGCAGTGAGTATTTCTGTGTACTTAGCTTTACCATATGTTTACTTCCCATATTTATTTGGTATATTCTTCCAATTACATTCGCGTGTGTGAGTGTGAANCCATATGTTTACTTCCCATATTTATTTGGTATATTCTTCCAATTACATTCGCGTGTGTGAGTGTGAATGTTGTTTTAGAAATGACAATAATTCCCTGCGCATCTTTCTCTGAAACTGTATTATTATCAAGAACTTCACACTCATCAAGTCAAGAATACTAACTGTGGCTTTGTCCCTTGCTTTCCTTTTCTCCCAAGCACTAGCAATTTACGTTTTTCATTCATGTCGATTGGAGCAAGTTGAACACTGTAAAAGCGATTATATCCCTGTTTGTGCTTTATGTTTGTTCTTAATGAAACGACCCCGACCAATTTAAAATGCTTCGTTAAAGAGTCATTGTAAGTGGTAATCTACCAATTTTTGATTCAAGGAAATACACTGAAAATTCAAAAAACGCACTAGTTAACAATTGTTCTAAATAGTTTAAAATAGAGCTACATTCAAATTTAAACGGAGCACCCCTGCCACTACATACCATCCAATTTGCCTTACTAGCACAATGTGGAAGCTTTCTGAAATACTTGAAATGGGAAGGCACAGTCTAGCTCTAGCCAAACATCTTTGAGAGGAAGGTTAAATTATGTCATCCCAATTCCTACCCTGCTTTCAGAGTTGTAATTAACGAACATCATAAATCCAAAGGAGAACGAATGAAAAATGAAAATCACACACCGTGAAGTAACGGATTTTGTGCAGAACCAAACCACAGTCAGAAATGACTTATGAACTGACTGGGTCTTCATGGAATGTCGGGCTTGCCAGTTTTTACTAAAATAATTTTATAGAATCGCTAAGTAGACAACTGCTTAGTATAAACAATCACCACTCGCTCATGACGCCTCTGATCTTCAAAAAGGTGATAAATTTATTCAACTGAGTTCCCTGTCCTCTAAGTACCTGTATTCAAACACAAATCCATCTTTCTTCCGTTGACCCCATTTTTCAATGTCAAAGTAGATATAAGTTCCCTGGAAATAATAAAATTGTCACCATTAGTTTCTTCATGACAAATTCAAACTGAATTGCTGAATGAGCTGTATCCGATATATTCATTTTAAACATTTCCACACAGAATGCAGATTGCATGACTCATTCGTTGCGATTGGCGAATGGGCCAACTTCGTAGCCCACTTTTCAACAATTCTAAAAATTCTTTTCTAACTCTCATGGTTCCCTACACAGATAATTCACCAGCTGCATCATCTAATTAACTTAAGCAAGCCGTAGTCCTAAGTTGACTTAGTTCATCCCAAAGGCGGAAATTAGACTTACCTGTTCATAATCTTCGTTGATTACTTTTGGTTCTTCGTGCCTCTGAAACCACATCATGTATTTAGTATGGAATCTCCAACTTTGCTTCTTGAGAACTTTGGCAGCCAAGTACTGAGCTTTCGTTCCTTCCAAGTAGTAAAAGATGAAAAACAACGTTTCTATCGACAGTCGCTGGAAAAACTCTAGTGAGTCCGAATTGGTGAGCGGATGCTACAACGTATAAACAAGTCAAATGTTAGATTAGAATCACTGAAATTAACCTTCAAGTACCATTTGACGCAACCCCATCCGCAATGTTACATTAAGACTAGACTCACCTGAGGATAATACGAAGGAGCTTGGATAGGATTTCTGGGCAAAAATTGCCTCATTCTTTCAGAATCGGCTGACACAGGCAAATGAATGTGGGCGGCTTCTAGCATTTGTAATTGGTAGAGGTGGTCCTTTTGCAAGGGAACTGGACCCAGCGGAGCTACGCCTAACAGGGGTGGTATGTGCGCCTCCATCATGGCCCGATTAGAACCTAAGAATTGCAGCGAATAAGAATTTTTACAATGCTCGAAGGAAAAAGCAATCGTAATACAAATTGAAGTCAAAACATAAAATAATACTCCAAGTAAAGTTCATACAAATACAGATGTTAAAAGGCTTACTAGGATCAGTTATTTGGATCCCAGCTCTGTCAATAGCGTCTTGTGCCATTGATTTGAGAGTCATTGTATCACCAGATTCGTTCAAGTATCGACCTAGTAGCATTTGTTCTGCAGGCATTCTCATAAAATCCATAACTGAAGGTGATGACATGTCTTGAGTCTGGAAAGGAAACATAAAAATCGTTCAACATGACAAACTGGAAATATAATCATTGAAAACACAATCACTGTCTCTCAATCAGCCGCTAGAAAGTCACTAATGGAATGGCTTCCACCAGTTAATTTATCCGAATAAAACTTTAACCCGTTTAATTTAATGTTCGCAAAACGAAACTGGAAATTTTGACAAAATGAGAGTCTAATGCAGAAAAGTGAATAGGTCAACTAAATGTTCATCACTTTAAGCATGACACTAACGCATTTTTAAATCTTTAAAGCGTGTGAGCGTGAAGGATCCGTCGCCGTCCCCTTCTAACACAGATATATAGACAAATATGTTTGTTATTGCCGAAAGCTTAGGACAATGCCAGTTTCTCCTACGGTATCTCGTCCTTACACCAATATCATCGCCAAACAAATTCCAAGCTTCATTGGCTTTCATTTTCTTATGTTCGTTAAACCGATATCGGTTTTTAGTATTAATTGCATCTTGGGAAATAGTAAACAAAATGGCCTCGTGTGCAACTTACACATGGATGTAAGTGTTGTTGTTGTTCTAAATGGGTAAGCGTCACACTGGAATTACTAGCACAAGCACTGTTGATGTTTTGACTGGAAAGACTGCTCGGGCTTCCAACAACTCCAAGAAGTTGACTCCCAGCTGGCCCATTTGTCAAAGTTGTTGTTGGCAAACTTCCACTTTTTGCACTACCACTGATAGAAGTCACACTTACGCTTGCACCCAAATGATTACTTGTCACTGCACTTGCACTATGATTCACAAACGTCGAATTCGACGTTGATCCCATGGACGACAAATTGAGGGAGGACGAGAGCGGGAGCGCTTCGTCTAGTCCAGGCCTCGGCCTGCCTGAAATTGGTGGCAAGATAAACGAGGAGTCCTGTGGCGAGGTCATGAATTGTGCCTCTGGTGAGTTGCTTTCATGTCCATTTTCACTTGCCTCAGAATAATGGAAAGAGGAACTATTGGTAATGACACTGACATGATTCTTCGACGGGGATAGTGTCGTCGTAGCATCAGACTGAGACAAAGGTGTCGGAGATGTGAGTCTTGTAAGGGTCTCTTCACTATTTTCAGAACCGCTATTACTTGCATGGGAACTACCGGTGAGACCATTAAAGGTGGATGTTATGGCAGCAGTAACCGTGGCCGAAGTAGAATCTAATGCTGATTCCGTGGAGTACGAGAGAGTTGATGGTGGGGAACTGTTTACAATGCTGCCATAATTCGTAGTCGAATTTTTACTGCCATTGTTGTAAATTATCGAACTGGGAGCTGGCTCAGGCAGAGAATTGTTGGAATTTGATACCAGTGTTGGGCTGGAGTTTTTCTCTTCTAAGTGAGCTGCAAAATTATCAGGACAATCAGGATTAAAAATACTTCGCTTTCCAGATACAAAATGACTATCCATTTATTAAATATATTTGAACAGCTAAAAACCTCAACTTACACAATGATTTGACGTTATTGAGAGCGTTTTGGTAATTGTGAGTTTGTGTGGGAGAGGAGGACAATGATGAAAGTGATGACACGTGATTACTCAGACCTGAACTTGGTGATGAATTGTTTAGTGTTTCGACATTAAGTGGAGGTGTTTCGATATTGCTTTCGCCGCTACCCTTTCCTGCAGGAGATGGACTATGATTCGGTTTGAGGGCTACCGGCCTGACAACCTACGCAAAAAATTTTAATTAGTGGATATAAGCCGTCATAGTAGATAATAATGCTAACAATTTCTTTTAAATCTTAGAATATTCGCTTACGTCGTTAACCTTATTGGAGGAATCATCAGAAGATTTTCGTCTTTTTTCTGGGTCACTGCTACTATCACTGGAATGGGTAGGAGATACAGGTGAAATGTTCCCGGACGCCGTTGACGTAGGTGTTTCTGCTAACTCCGAGTCACCTCCCACGTTCATAGCCAAATTGCCTAAGGCTTGTTGCTAATAAATTAATTAGACGACATTAGTATTATGTTATGCTATTGATGTGTTTTCCAAATGTATTGGCAGGTACTAACTTCTTCTAAGCCTTCAATATCATCATATAAAAACTCGTTCTCTTCAAACTCGGCCTCTTGTGATGACTCCAAGTAGTATTCGATGTCATCTTTTATTTTCTTTACTTGACTCAGGAATTCTCTTAACTAAACATACAAAAATAATCATTTAGGTACTGGTCATCAAAGAATAAAAAGCGAGCTAGGTGAGAATGAGGACATTGTGGACGACATAATAATTTTGAACGCAAAAAATTTGAGGAAAATGTAAAACCAGCAGCACAATAAAAATTGTCAATTATAAGTCTTGGGTAGGGTCAAGGGTTTTCGTGTTCCAAGCAAACAAATTGATAGTAGAAAAAAAATGTTGGATTGTTACGTACACCTACCGCATTCACGTCCACGGAGAGATTGTCGAGCATTCTCATGAGTGTTTCCAATTTACTCATATGAAATTTATGCCTTTCCATAAAAATTTTCAATTCATCAAGCCGATCTTGTTTCTCCTTATCTAAGCGTTTTTTCTTCGCAGCCATTATGGACTCGATCTCACTCTCAAACTGATCCATTTGCAATTGCATTTGATCTATCGAGCCTATCAGCCAACTGTTTAGATCTTCTCGTTCTCTTGTCGTCGGGTCTAACTTTTGGGTTGCTCCAAGTCCTTCTTTGGAGTAAGCTTTTGTTTTCGTTTCTCGTTCCACGACTTTAAACCTTTCCATTTGCTGAAAAATGAACATAATTCAAAATTACAGCTAGAGCTTGGACTTTCTTTTGTAATATGCAACACAAAATCCTACAAATAATAATCCTCACCGTCTCAATAAGTTTACGGGTGTCGACGAGGGTACTTTTGTCCTTGATTTCACCCGATGCAATCCAGGACTTGATTTGATCTCGTAACCTCTGCAGCTTCTTGATTTCCTTCTTGAGGTCCGTTTCATACTTCTCCTTTTGATTGGTGTTTGTGGCATTGTGGACTTTTTGCCAAATATCTTCAAAAGTTTCTACACCCTCCGATACTTTTTTGAGACAACGATCAATCTCACCTGAAAGTGCATGTAACCCTTTATGTTTTAAAGCCGCCACATAACCGTCAAATGTCTTTTTCCTTTGCTCATATGCTGCTGCGCGCATTTCTTCGCTCATAATTGCTCTACTGATAGCTGACCCAGGGGACAAGTACACCTTTGCTTCTAGACCTTTCTTATTATTGTTTTTAAATTTCCTCGCAGCAGCTCCCCGTTGACTAGGTCCAACCCAACCTTTTGAGGAACTTGGTTCATCTTCTGTCTTTGGTGGTGGCGTCAACATACTGACTGGTTCATCGCTTGATTCTAACTCCATGGATTCCATGGATGGACATACTTCTGCAGATATAACATCTCCTGAGGCACCGGGTTCATGTAATACTGATTCTCTTACTTTTTCCGCCGAAGAATTTAACTCTGTAGTGGTATTATTGCTCCTGTTGCTGGTCTCCTTCTTCGTTGAATTCTTCGTCAGTGAGCTTCCCATTGAAGGAGTTGAGGTAAATGGTATTTGTTTGTTACTTGTGTTCTTTGATGTCTTTCCAGCCCTTTTCTTCGTATTAATATTTCCTTTGAATGACGAGGACAGTGAGGCCATGTGCGTCAAACTTGTGCCCACAACAGCAACACGGCTGTCGTCGTCTTCGTCTGCGTCAAAGTCGCAGCAGCAAAGCCGCCCCCAACAACAGAAAAGTCTGAAACTGCAAAACCTGGAAGACAGCTTGACGTCGGAACTCGTGTCGTCCACAGTGACGACCAAGACGTTGATGGATTATGAGTTCTAGTCCACTCCGCCTTATCCCAGGTCTCACACCCTCGATCCTTTGTATTTATGATTTTGAGTTGTCGTAATGGTAGGTACGGTAACTCTTCCGTTTTCCTGAATGGTGGTCCAATTGCGGCGTAGTCCATCCACGCGCTCACGGAGCACTGACGGAACGGTCGGCCTAAGCCGAGCTTTGTTCCAAGATTAAGATTTAAGATAATTAATTAATCAACACGGCACTCCCCGAGACTTGTAAATCCAATCCTCGGTACTTATCCACGACATGAGGTTTAAATTCGTTTTAGTTTTCCACTACTTTTCTACGCCAGCAAGGACGTATCCTATTTATTATCAACCGGGCAATGTACATTCACAAACTGAACACCCGGCCCTGCGCATTGCATGGCATTTGCTGGAGTTACGCAGGCGCTCGGCTTGTCTCGGGTCGGGCATTCCGCCCCGCGCATGTGTAGTACATTGTGCATTTCAGCCAACATTGCATTGCATTGGACACCTCCATTTCACCCACAAACTGCATTGTTGCGTCCGTCCAGTCTGCCGTCTTGTCTACTGTCCTTGTCCGTCAGTCGTCGGATGCCAGTTACAAAGTGCGCAACAATTCGAAGCCATTTGACAGTTGAAAAATATATTTTGAACCAACTTTGTGCTAAGTGCTAGCTGTATGAACTAAGGTTACTGAGGTCATCAAAATATCAAGGGTCCGGCCGGACCTCATTCAGTCAGAAAGAACACTTCCATTGACCTGACGCGTCATGGGCCTGTTCAATGACAGGTTGTGTTATACGTCAATCGTCAATCGTTGTTGTATTTGTCTCCAACTGAAATAGTTCAGATAAGAGCTGGTTCCACACATAATTTGAGGAAGGGCAAACGAGATACAATTTGTGTGTATGGTGGGATGGATTATAATTGGATTGGAACCATAAAATTCGAAGGTAAGGCACGAGTTCAATTCCTGTCAATTTCTATCAAACTGTAACCTTACTTTTAGTATTTTGTTATTCATTGTCAGTCACAATGTAGTACCTAACGGTTGATAGTCGGTAGGCCGTCCAGCCATCGTATTTTAAAAATTAGCAAGTTGCACTGCAGTATTACTCGCGTACTTCGGTACTTCAACAACTTCAACAACAACAGTAAGCCAGTTAAAACTTGCATTCAGTGAGGAGGATGACATTCAGTGTTGGCACTTGACCAGTTTGATCCTTTGTTGATTGTTTTGCAGGGAAGAACTAAAAACTTGGAACCGAATGTGAGTTTAACATGAATAATAGAGTACGTAGTACTATTCCATCACATTTGTCCGTTTGAAATTAGATGTAGTGTTCGGTTTCTTGTGATTGTGTTAAGGACGTTGACATTAGGCAGTGCAGATTGACAAGTGAGGTAGAGCCAATTTCGAGCGGGCGCAGTGCAGATGAGCAAAGGAAATCGACCAAGATAATGCTACCTATAGTTTCTTAAATGACAAATGCGGTTAGTCTTGTATAAAATACGATTGATACTTCCTTTTTTGTTAATATTTTGATAGATCCAAATCAAAAGCTCACCCTGTAGCTTTCTCGTCGCTGCCATCGCTATGACCATGGACAAAGTTTTAAATTTGGGTGAAGATGAAGATACATAGTCGAGACGGCCAGGAGTCTTGGTTGTAAATTTTTCGTCTTTTTGGACTGCCGTTAAATGGCCGCACTGAACGGAGCGCTACAGCGATGAAGGTACTTTTGTGTGAACCGCAAGCAAGTTATGTTATATATTTTTTTGTTAGCACAAACAAAGCCTTCGTTCTACAATTTGTTTCTCTTTTGAGGGGGATTTTCGCTTTATACGACTCTCACAACCTTTGGAGGAAAAATGAAGTGACGTTAACCTAAACCTATTTAGTTAAAGTTGAAGGGGCGAGTAGCATGGATTTATTAGTTTATACAATAACATAGAGGAATACAAATGAGACCAAAAAATCTAAAAAGGTATTGAGTCGTCGAAATATAAAGTGTATCACTTCACGGTCAAGATGGCTTCTAGTGGTTTGCTTTCATACTACTACACACACACACAGTCAGCCCCAACAAGCCTAGCAAAAGCAAAGCAAAGCTGTTTGCTGCGTTCCACGATAAAAGGTTAGGTAGGATCTGTAGGCTCAACCCTAGTATACATACTACGCTTTTGCCTTTCCTATGAGGCTGAGCTTATGTGCATATGCAGACCAGGGTTGGGCAATGCAACGTTCGGGAAATGTATTTTGATAATCCCAGTTGTAAAAAATACGATACGCCAAAAAATCGTTTCTGTTTATATGCCGAGTCGAGTCCGGGATGGCAATACTGCACTCCTTTTCATTTTGCATTTACTTTGTGCACGGGCACGTCGAAAATCTTAATCCATGTTTTTAACATCCTCTAAACTTTTAAATGATGACACAGCTATTAGTTTTAGTCTGAATGTATGGTACTTTGACCTCATAACTGGTCCTATCAAAGATGTGCGTTGACGGATAGACTGCGCAGATTTCGACAGCTCAGATTTAGAAAATTAGCTGTTGTTAAATTGCTGTTTAGAATAGAATCCATGAATTCAACTTTTGTTGCCCATTTGCAGCATAAGTTTGATAATATAGCCGTGAGATTTTTTGCATTTACTGTCTATCAGGCTAGCCGAATAGGCCCGAACCAATCACAGGGCTCAGATTATGTAAGTTTTTCCAAATCCAACTTTCCCATACGTCCATCTGAATATCCCTCTTTGTATTTGGGCTACGCCCAGCACCAGCACTCGGGTAGTTTAGACTAAACACACCTGGGGAATTCAACGTCATAATTAATCTATTCATTTTTTACGGGGTAGGTAACATATGCAAGCATGTAACATCGTGGAGCTCGCTCATAGATTCCACTCCACACGACGGCCCGACGGCTGCACACTGCATGCCAACACTTTGCAATTAGAATTAGAGAACGGTTACATACATGGATATTATAGTGTTAGGAGGGTAGGGTATGATTTGAATTTAAACTGGATTTGTTGCCAAACATTAGTCACTTATCTGAATTGAATTGTGATATTAAAGGAGAACCAAATCGTTAGGAGTTCATCTTGAAAACCAAGTTTGCTAGCATTATTCGCCTTGTTTTAAAAAGACAACCCAGGGCAGGTATTTGGAGAAACATAGTTATTAATTATTTGAGATTTCTAAAGCATGTGTATTTTATCTCGGTTCCTCAATACAGATAGTAAACAATTTGACTTGAACCATCCTGCATATGTACTCATATTTATGCTTTTGTGTATTTTTCAGGTGCAGTTTGTTTTTTGCTTTGCGAAGAATTATTGGCCTACTGCTTAACTCCTGACTTTTCTGACTCATCTGCCGGATTTTGTATCATCTGCTTCTATATCAGCGTCATTTGGAACAATGCAATATTTTAAAGTATTGAGCTTAAAATGTTCTGCCAGCATCCTCACCCCGCCGAAAGAGAAGAAACTAGTCTTGTCGGCAGCGCGTTCTGTTGCAGGTAACTCAGTTTTAATTTTTAAACAGATTTTTTAATTTTTATTTATCTTTGATCTCAAATAAACGAAATTCACAGCAATCACCAGTTTTACAAAAAGCACTCAATGATTGACAAATGTTATTTTTAATAATTATTACAGTTCCTCATCAAAGGTGCCATGAGCCTTCGGGTTTGACGACTGACAAATTCCCGCAATGGTTCGCAGAGATGGAGCAAACCTAGATAAAATTTGGCATTTCGACCTGCATTTTCCCTTACTGTGCTAGCTCTGTGGATTTCTGCAGGATACCCTCAAACTACAGCTATTTGAATTACTTGCCTGTGCATGATTACAGAAAATATATCCTGACAACTGACAATGAATGGAGTGACAGTGACAATGTGAAAATGTGAATGCATTTAATTCGGAGGCAGTGATGTGATTTGAGATTCAAGGTTGGTCACCTCTCCTCGTCACCTCGAGTCAGCAATTTAACTGGAAGCCCTGACCTGCTTTAATATAACACTTCACTGGATAAAAAGGGAATTAATTACGCGATGGCAAGATTACTGCGAAGTGAGCCACTTTTCTCTGCAAATTGGGACTCTTCTCCTCCACCAGAAGTCTACATGGGAGCAGTTCTCATCTTTGTGATGACACTCTGGGCAAATCTTCTTGTTTGGCTTCATTCGACAGTGATTCAATGGTTGGAAAGTTTGGAGGCCGAAGAATATTTTTTATCCACAGCAAGTGAGGCTGAAATTTTGGCTTGGCTCCAAACGGACTCTGAAGATGAGGATGACTGATAAAATGCTTTTTTTGCCTTCTGGCAGGTAAATACTGCTCATTTGCAATTAATTAATTCCCTACTCTCGCCGTTAGAATTTTTATATACTATTGATTTCCTTTTCGTCTTAAATTTTTCATGTTCTTCAATTTCATGCTGAAACTTGATATTTATTATTTGACGTATTGAATTGAAGAGTGTGGGATTGTTCATACTCGGAATGTTGTTTTAGGGGATTAGTAATTAATAATCTAGGCTTCGCCGGCGAAAGGTGTTTCAAAATAGTTCTTATTCATAATTTATAGAGGAGATGACACTGCTTCAGTTTCAACATCTTACATCATAGAATGTGCCAAACTTTAAGCATCATATCGAGATTATTTTGAGCTGGTTAAGTTACTGCAACTTTGGGATACACGACAACTCGTGGTGTTCACCTTTACTCTGAGATTTTAAACGACGTACCGTTTATTCGATATTCGTGTTCCTCTTGCTCAGTTGTCTTCGCCTTACAACGTTACAAACAACCCAAATTTCTAGACGTTTGCCTTTGAATTGAATAGTTTGTTGCAAATGAGATTTAAGGTAAGTCTGCCAAAATCATTGTTATGCTTTTTTACCCAGTTTACATAAAGACATTGCATACTCCCTTTTGCGTCTTGCCAATTATGCCTGTAATTTGAGTGAACTGCATAATAGGGTTGAAATAATAATTGTAATTTCAATATCCAATTAACCTTACAACCTTGTATGATTGCATGAAACTGGGGACTTCGAGTTTGATTTGGCCTTTATAGGGGGTTTCAAGTGAAAGCGATTAATCGATTAAATCGCTTTTTTCGATTAACGATTATAATCGTTTTTCATTTTACATGCAAATAAAATACTCCCTTTTGCGTCTTGCCAATTATGCCTGTAATTTGAGTGAACTGCATAATAGGGCTGAAATAATAATTGTAATTTCAATATCCAATTAACCTTACAACCTTGTATGATTGCATGAAACTGGGGACTTCGAGTTTGATTTGGCCATTATATTTCTTACCATTTACCGATGTTCTCTGTATTACTAATTTCACCTGCCAAGCCCGCTAACGCACCTGGCAACATTGAAAGAAAAACAATATTCATCCTTCTCTACCTTGCCTTGCTACATTAGGATTGCATGTTTAAAATCGATCGGTTTACAGAATTATTCTCCGCACCGCACGTTTCCCACTTCCCACGATACTTGCTCAGTCCAGTTGTGCGCTCAGAACGAAGCAAGTATTAGTGAACGAGTAAAACATAATTCACATAATTTTGTACTTGAGACATTTTTAAGATTCATTTAAAGAAAAATTAATCACAACAAAATTCAAGTTCTGCAATTTTATTTAAGAATTGTTTACCATCATTGCTATGACGTGTTTTTGTTTGCTAGTGGATCTTTTGTTCCTTGTTGTGACTTTGGATTTGTATGAGTCATCATCCATGGAGGAAGTTATCCCATCAATCAGCCAGTGATGGGAATGGTACACATACATTCTGCTGGATTACATGACATTATTAACCAAAAGCCAATTCCAGCCGAATTGAGTGAAACTGCAAGACTGATGAATAAGAAAACCCTTCCTTTTTGTCTTTGACTCTTTTTTAAACTCCTTTGTGGTGCACTCCTCGTCTAAATAAACACAATTATACAATTCAGTGGTGATCGTGGTGAATACAAGAAATGCAATGCTAGGCCTCAAGGGGAAAAATGTAAGAATAAAACAAGAAGTACCTCATTCCTAGTTATCAACCAATTAACCTCATTACGTGTTAATTTTAGGTTAAGCTAACTTCGAAACCTCCGACGCAGCCGAAACCGAAGCTTGGCTTTCAAAAGCTAAGCATGAGCAGTCCATACTATCGGGAGTGCCAAGATTTGGAGAGTGGAGCTCCAACCCGCCGCATTCAGTCAGCGACTAATTGTCGGACTGTACCACCGGTGAAATCAAAGGTAAAGAATTTGGTGGTATGAGAACAATGACATTTTCGTATGCATTTATTGTTAATTGTTTTTATTTTGATTCTTACTAGGCAAAAAGTCTATTGCGCAAGCAGTCTGAGCCAAACATTAGCTGTCAGAAATCAGATTCAGCTCAGCGAATTAGTACTGTGCAACCACGACCGCCTTCTTCATCCGCCGTCAGTCAAGCCAAGGGACGATCCAATAGCCCACTGGTTTCCCCAGACTTTGGTGGCAGAGGTGACACATGGAATCCGGTCCGTCCATTGTCAGCTGCCAGTACTACTAGCAATAGCAACATGTCGGAGGTTTTTTTGCCTGACATTCATTCACCAAAGACCATTCCAAAGTGATATTTCGACGCAGCTTAACTTCAGGAGCATTGAGTTAGAAGCTGAAGACAAATCTGGGGACGACGAATTCACACCAGTCCAGTCTCCTGGCTCTAGGAAGGATGATTTGTTGCCGAGTGAATCTGACTACTTACAACATGTTGTAAGCTTTTGTGATGAAATTGGATTGGAGTCGTCCCATCATTGAAGATCTTCGCAAGGGAAAGAGAGATACCCCTGGCTCGCCTCCTCCAGAGTCACAGAAAATTCAAAACCGAACGAAAAACATGGAAGAACCAACAACTCCAATTAAATCAGCTTCTCCCGTGAAGGAGATCAGCAAAATCACCAATTCTGAGATAAAAGATGAATTTATTCGTGAAATCAATAAGAAAGTTCAAAACGTTAGTCGTTCTAATTCTGGGAGCTCAGAGTACTGTTTTAGAACTACCCGCACTATAAAATACCAGGAAAGTCCTCCAAATAATTCAACAACACCATCACCTGAAGCGCAGGATCAAAATAAGGCAATAGCAAGAATCATTTCAACTTTACGTTTAATTGAGGATGAAGAAAAGAAAGGCTGTGTAATGGCTGCACATTTCGGTGACTTTTTCCGCCAGAAATTATCCCCGGAGAACAGTTGCCATAATAACAACACCCCTCCGCCACGGACCTCTCGTCCAAGTTCAGTCGTATCATATCTGGACACTCCGCGTAGTTTTTCAATGAATGATAGAAGTGCTACTTTTCAAACGGGAACAGAAAGGTTCCATTCTAGTAGCACAACTCCAAGGCTTCCACCTATTCAATCTTCTCGGGTTTCTCCACCTCCCTATAAAAATGGTCTCCCTCCTCAAAGTGCACGAAGCTCGTTGGCAGAATTTTGCTATAATGAGAGTCAATCAAAGGCTGAATACCCTCATGATCAAATGATGATGCCACATTTTGAAAACAATAGCAACTCTCAAATATCCACAATGCCTTTTTCGGGTTACGGGTACTCGCAGAGTTTCCCAATCGAAACGACAGATGAGAAAACCAGGTTTGTCAATATTTCAATTTTTGCTTGTGGAAATCCTTAGACGTAGAGAGTTGAATTTCCAATATGTTTCCATCCTGTTTTGTGCGGCTCCGTCCGATTCTGGGTATTGATTCCCAATATATTGTGTGAGCAGCGTTGAGCATTATAATCTCAAATTGGCTGTCGGAGAACGGAGCGTGCAACGCCAGTCGCCAAATCAAATTCAAGCATACACGGGATTGTATTCTTTATCGAATGATAATGTCAATATACCGTGCCCATGTCTTGTGGATTTCATCGGCTCAAATATAAATATACGAGTGGGCGGGCTTGGGCTTTCTAACATTTGTGTGATAGTTTGTTGAACTTACTTTTTGATGTGGGATTTCAGGAATATTTTCTCATTCTTGGACGAAGTCGAAAAGTCCGACAGAGATGTGCTGTTCAACCTGAAGTTTGACAATTCGCAGATGCCGGGAGGAATTTCTTCAGCTCGTTGTCCAAGGCTAGGCAACTTGTACAACGGCACAATTCCTGCTGAATTTCCAGCTCCTGCGTAAGTCGATTGCATTGTTTTTCCCATGTCACATGCCAATATATGTCGATCGTCTGAATATCGGGTGAAGATATGTTTTCTTTATTTAGAATGGATACATTGATTCGGAAAGGTTCCGTCGAGTTGGCAAGAGAAGTAATATTGTTACAGCGGAAAGTGGAGGAAATGTCACAGAATACCAATGTATTGGAGGAAACACTCATGAGTCAAAGAGAACTGAACGTACGGAACATCAAGTAAGCGAATTCAAACAGATTGCTTTGCGATTTTTCTGTTGTAGTTAAATATTAATTTTTTGTAGAAACTCTCAACGAGATTTGAAAAAACGTCTGAAGATACAACAAGAGGAATTTGAATTGGCACTTTCACACCATCAAACCTTTGTGGACCAACTGATTGCAGGTATTAATGCATCTCCAGTCGCTTTCAATTAAGACATTATAAGACACATTTAGCTTTGGTGTTCAGTTTAATAAATCCGATGTTAACTGATGTTGGTGCATTATTATGTTAGAAAAGAGAGGCCTGCAGGACAAATGTGAAAAAGTGCTGAGAGAATCGAAAGAGTCCGAAGAAAGATATCAACACCAAATCAAATCCATTCAAGATAAGCACTTGGATGAGCTGAAAAGAATTCGAAAATTGCAAGACAATGCTGAGAAAACTAAAAAACAAAAGTGGATAGGAAGCAAAACCCAGGAAATTCGCGACATGACCGTGAAAGGCCTCGAGCCAGAAGTTCAAAGAATAATTCAACGACACCAGCAAGAAATGTCTGAAATGCGAGCTTGGCATGCAGATGAATTGAGAGAATCGGAAGAGCGGTATTCAAGAAAACAAACTATGCATCTGCAAGAGCTTCGCGAAAACTTTAATCGTGAAAAAGATGAGGCTTGCCGCAGGGAAAGGGAACTCTCTCAAAAACGCTATGACGCGGATCTCAGTCGCTTGAACGATGAATTTGAAGCTCACAAACGTCGGCTTTTTCAAGAATTGCAAGAAGAGAGGGAACGGTTTAATCTCGAAGAATCAAAGCTGAAAGAATTGATGCATGAAAATGTTAGAAAGGCTCAAATCAGAGGAGAAGTGGAGGTAATACAGCAGTACATTTCAAACGTATTTTAAAACTGTATATAGTGTAGATTGTAGATTATGCAAAAACAAAACTTTTACCACAGATGGACAGCCAGAAGCAGGAGTGCGAAAGTAAAATAGCCGCTTTGGAGAGGCGATACGAAGGGGAGTTAAAAAGTTTGAAAGATGTTTATGAAAATCAACGTGAGAGTTTGCTTAGTTCACACACAAAGAAGTTTGAAATAGCAATGGCGGAAAGGGAAAGTATCCTGCAAGAGCAATTTCAAGCTGAGAAGGAAAAGGATATAAAAGAGAAGGAAAAGAAACTGAAAGACGAATTCAAACGGCTGTGGTCAGAAGAGGAGGAGGCACAAGATGCTCGAATCAAGTAAGGCATTGACTTATAAAATAAGTGCTAAAACGATTTCCTGGAAAGATTTTTAAGCCGTTTCTCTCTCAAATTCAAATAGGAGGATGCAGGAGAAGTTCCACTCTGAACTAGCGGAATTTGAGAAAAGTGAATCAGAGTTGAAGCAGAAGTTTTCTCAAGTCAAGTCTGAAGTCTTGGCCAAAGAGGAACTCGTTTTTAGTCTTAAAACCACTCTTGGTCTCAAGGAGAAGCAAGTTACGGAATTGAATGAGTCTAATATGAAAATGTTGGAAGAAAGAATCAATCTAACTGCAGTAATCCGTCGAGAATTTACCTCACAAATAGAAGCACTAGAAGAAGAAAGTCGGCTAGTCAAAACAGCCGTGCTTGAGCTCAAAGCAAAGCAGAAACTGGATGCTGAAACCCATCAAATGGATCTGGAAAAAGTTCAGGCGGAGAAAGATGTAGAATTAGAAAAAATCGGACTCCGAGTCAAACAAGCCCTTCTACGAAAAGAGGAGGCTGTTCAAGAATTCCAAAAGCAGTTGGAAAAGGCTCAAATCCGTATAAGTCATTTGGAGCAATTATTGGAACAGCAGCGGAAGGATTTTGTATCAAGCATAACAACTTCCGACACTGCCATTCCCTTGACCAAGAAAAAGTGATTTCCTTTTGATTAAAATGTATTATTCTAAATTTCTAAGTATTTTTGAAACTTGACTAACCAAACTGAGTTTTATCCCTTCCGCTCTGATATTAACAAATTCTAGTCAAATATTTTTGAGATGTAATGTGTACGGTGCCAAACTTGGAGTCAATTCAACAAAAGTTACCCAATAAATTCACAATGTCATATTTTAACATTTGTTTGGTTTTAATGCAAGCTCAGTTTGATAGGCCTTTAATTTCTTAAATGGAGTATGTAGTTATATAGTAGCAGTATATAGTGTAGTTAGCTGCGAAAGTTCCTGCCAAATTCCAGAGACTCATGAATTCTGTTCACCACTTCGAATTGCCTTCATTCGAATCTCGTATTCCGGTTTGCGGATTTTTACGTATCTAGAAATGCAGTTGAGGCATTAACTTCTGAGTAAATAATTCAAATTAAGTGATTTGGTCTTTACCCAATGTAATCAAAATCAATTGTTGAGTTATTGGCTTGAGCAATTCCCCAAAGGAGCCAGTACAGGAATGAAAGTGGTTCGCATAGGTTGACCCACTTCAGGAATGTTTTAACATCAAATGAATGATTTCCGCCAAATAAATGTGGCAAATACGTCGCAAGCCATTCAGATTTGAATTTATCATCCGGACATTTTGAGAAATCAGTATTACTTCCGCCTGAGACACATAGTATTTTTAAAGAAAGCACTTGATACTATTTTACATTTAAGGCTTTCTTACCAGCGAATTCACAAAAATGATTGCATATATCAAACGGTGCATAATTTAGGCCACAATATTCAAAATCAATAAATGACACTGACGAACTCTTCTCATCATAAACAATATTTCCAAGTAGAAGATCATTGTGGCAGAAGACGAGTGGCATATTTTGAGCTTCCAGTACTTTCTTCAGCTCATTAAGAGCCTTTGCACCATATCCGGAAGTAATCCCGATATCTTGAAATCTGCAAAAAAAATTAAACCAATTAAGACGCGAGCTATAATTTTGCACACCAAAACACACATTGCAGTTAAATTGGCATTTGTCGTCAGTGCTTTCTCCGCCTGTTCATTGATCCTCTGTAGCAAATTCCACATCATGGATTTTTTGCCCTCTGGGCTCTTCCCGTCGAAAGCAACAGAGTGGAATTTTGCCAGTTTAATTGCGACTAGATTTGCAATAACCGGATCATAACATGTTTCCGTATCCAAAGTTTTTCCTTTCATGAATTCATAAGCAATCCCATTCTCAAATACGGCATACAGTTCGGATCCCAAGTTTTCCTTATGAAGAGTCTTTATAAAAATTAAAAGGTCGTGAAATTAATATAGAAAACATTAAGATTACTATGTACGTTCAACAGGTCTATTAACAGAAATATTTGCTGCTCTTACTTGCATTGCTTTAATTTCCATCTTGCGATCAATCATTGTTTCAGTTTTGGCACCGTAAATTTTGACCACGATAGTTTTTTCTGGTTCACCTTCCAAGTAGTACCCGTACATTTTATTACTCAATCCTTCCGAAAACACCTGTAGTAATTTTTAAAAAAGTTCAAATTAGTTTCGTTTCAAATGAAGTGGAATTCCAATTAAGTTTACCCTGCATTTGAGAATATCACCGCTGTTTAGCCAGTCCGGGCGAATCACCGCTAAAACTTTACGTACTCCCACATTCACTTCACTTTCGCAAATAAAAACTGGAATTTTTGGCACGTCCGCGTCCCTGTTATTGTCCATTGTAAACAATTGCACCCGGCTAGTTGGAATAAAATGTGGAGTGTCAGTATGAATTTAGGACGAGTCGCGGTCGCGGGTTTGCTTTTCGGATCGAATGGACTTGCGTG
>JAAXYW010000164.1:0-54035 GCA_036851895.1 Orthonychiurus folsomi
TTCTCAAGAAAGCACGTAAATTATGTTTCGTGCCAGGAAGATTGTAATTTGGTAAGCCAAGGATTGGCAATTTTTAAGGCTTATTTTTATTCAGGTCTATTTCAACTGCGCCTCACCTGACGAGGACGACCTGCCAGGAATTATCATAGAACATCAAATCGGATGTAAAAATTATGCTTCAGTGAGTTGTTTATGCTACCAGAATGGTCGACACGAATTTAGATTATGATTAATTCTCTCAAGTGCGCTTCTCATAATAACATTTTTGACATGCTCAAAGGGCGTTTTGGTTACAGCTAGTATAGAGAGGTAGAGCAATTTCAAGCGATGTGGTCGGCGACTTCAGTTGAACGGATTTATAGTTATTCAAGACGACAGGTGTCGGATTGGGAAAGAATATGGTCTGATTAGGAAACCATCAGTTGGGGTTTGACATTGATGGAGAATTTGACCAAATTTGGGAGTTTCGGCGCAATTGCGTGTGACCTTGATTAATACCCGTTGACTGCACTTGAGGCCAGAGCTGCTAGCCGACTTTATAAACTTTTCTCTTTTAAGCTTCAGAGTTTGTGCTTTGCGCCAATAATACGCAGTGTGAAATTACGTTGCACTTAACTAATTAATTAAAAATAATTTTGGTACTTACTTGATTCACGTAAAAATGATTTCAGGTCAGGGTGGAGGCCAGATGATGATTAAAGGATGGCCTAGTTCAATAGCCCAATAATTTTATTGCCGCCAACTTCTTGTTTGCTTTGACTTCTGTGTATTCCTTTTGATGGGAATTCAAAGACTCGCTCAAGGCTGCTGCTTACTGTTGAATTCTGATGTATTTTGGGCTGCTTGTAAGGGCATCTCTTAATAAAACCGTTCAAGTTTTTCGTCAATGTTAAAATACAAATATTGTTGAGTGCGGGCGTACAGGATTTCCATTTGCTTTATGCAAATGATAGAAGTTTCAGGATTTGTTGAGGAACACGTCAATCCTTAGCGCTCTTTGAACTCACGACGAAGGTTGCGAAAATTGAAAATAACTATCAAGAACGGGCTTCAAGACGCAGACTGATATTACGCAACCACAGCCAAATCCTTTGGTTTATTTGCACTTTCAGGTTATTTCTTCGCAAACTATGTTTGCCAACAAGTCAATTTGAATTTGATTTGCCCTGTACTTCTTTACGAGAAATATGCAAAGCGATTTTCACCGTTGACACTTTCCTTCGCATTCGTAAATTGTCTGTCTGATTGAAGGAAAATACTTGGGGGTCCAACTGTTCCACTTGTCACTTGAAGACTGCAATGCAATGCGAGGTTTTGACTCTGGAGCTTCAAGTATGAATCCACCGCCGAAGAACTATTCATATACAGCTGAGTAAGATGAGGTTTTGGCAAGGAGTCCCAGTCACCCAGTTAATATGAATCTGAAGAACAACTTCTCAATCTAAAGATAAGTCTATCTGAAAAGATCACACGGATCCTATAAGAGTTTTTCTAAGCTCAAGGTAAACAATCCGGTTAGGTTACGGTTTTGCAAGAGTGTTGTTACTTCTTGATTTTCCTTCTTCTTGCCTGCAAGCACAAGTATAAAAAGTTTATATTTAAATGAAATACACGATTCATTACTTTTCAACTATTGAAATCAGCTGGGCCTATGTATACATACATCAATGCAAATAAAACTGGGCCATAGCCGCAAAAAGAAATATAGTAACAACAATTTAATAAATGCATAATAATGTCGACATTGAATTCTAATAGTACAGATATATATACATGTATAGCAATTTTAGGGAAGACATCCACCCAACTGACCTCATAGGTTTGTCAAAATCTTTTTATCTACACACACAAGAGTTGACTGTGCGTGCACTTGTGCAAGGAAAGTAAAGATCCCGCCTCCTTCGGTTTGTGCTGTGCTACACTACGCACCAACGCGTTCTTTTCAAAAATATTCTGTTTGTCAGTTGATATAATATTCTATTTGTCAGTTGATATAATATTCTGTTTGTCAGTTGACAGATCAAAGCTGGAAGGGTTATTGTTCGAAGGAAGAGATATTCAGATCCTCGGACCAACTCTTTCACAGCAGTGGATTGGGCAAATTGAAGCTGACGGACTGACCGTGGAAGAAGAACTGTGTGTTTTACTTACAGATTTGAAATTGATCTGAGTTTGCATTGCATTGGATGTTCACCCAAGGGGTTAGGAAGACAAGTGTCGTCTGGAATCAGCTCAGGGAGTTCACCCACTATATCTCAAGCCTCGCCTCCCTCAATTCTCAGATTTCATCTTGACGAAGCAAAATGGAAACTTAAGTGTTTCACTTGCTCTACTTATGTCAATGTCTGCCGTATCATTTCAAACATTATGACTTGAAACTTAAGAATTCACAATCCTTCATTTCAAATACAGAAAATCCTCTTAAAAATGTCCTATAAACAAATGACTTTCGTAGTCGACAAATGTTTTGGAAAACCGATTTGCCCTTTTAACTTCATACGATTGCCTCATGTCAACACACAGTTCCAATAAGAAAATAGAACTAATAGGAAGCTGGGCAAACAAATGATTCAACGGAATTCCACAGAAAGAGAAATTCGATTTTGACGAGAACCAAGGATGTTCTCCCCAACCTCCGTTTCCACCTCACAGAATTTCAACAAGCTGCATATGAGAAGCCACCCGCCTTCAAATTTCAAATACTACAAGTTGGACTGGATGCTTTTAGAGGTTGATGCTGAGGGTTTCGATGAAAATAGCTCGTGTAACTGGGTTTTGCCATCGGGTATTCAGGGGACAATTGTTCGCATCACTTGAGTGACATATTCAGGTCAGAATCAGGCCTAATTTCTCGTCACTAATTGGATTCTATAGTAATTCCATGCTGGAAATACTTAAAGCCGATAGGAACTAAATGAATAGGAGTGGTTTACAAAAAATTTCAGTACCTGCTCTAGAGTTGGAGTAATAATCCACAAATCAACAGTGCATTTTTTATGTACACGACACAATGAAGCGACACGGCCTAATTTATTACGTACATCGAGAAAGAGGTGGAGTCCTTAAGTAAAGGAATAGAAACTGCTCACATTAAAGGAGAATTTACTCAAATTTTGAGAACAAATCCGAACTACTAAACTTTATATTTTCTTCTACGCCAATCTTTTCAACTATTTCACGCGTTACTGGTGTACTTGTGCCGGCGGTATTAAGCTCAGGGATATTTCAAGAGGAGCGCAGTTAGTAGAATGGACGAGGTTTGGCAGAAATTCGGGGTCTTTACAATACAGCCTACAGCTTCGGGATAGCTGATGGAGTAAACCCGGGTAGTAGCGCAGATCAGTGGCAAACCTTCTGTTCCAAGACTTCGATTTACGAATCTCTCTCCGATTCCAAAATCCAAACCAATGTCAACCAAGACTTCGATTTACGAATCTCCTCTCCGTTTCCAAAATCCAAACCAATGTCAACGTCAGGTTTTTAGCAATTCGAGGATAAATTCTCTCGACGCACTAACCCGATTCAGTCAACTGGCATATTTATTATTTTACTCGCTGAGCGCTGAGGGATAGAACTGCTGTGTAGAACTAGGAATTTACTTGTTTTCTTTGAAAGAAAAGTAAATCAGGGATGGAGATAATCGCACAAGTTGGGCAATAGATGTGACAATCAGCTAAAAACAAACTCACCACTAACCTTGCCTCAGTCCTCACCCTCATTTCACAGTTGTACGACATTGTAGTAAACTTAGTTATTATAGTAAAAATCATACAACTTGACAAAGTTCACCCTTGATTTAAAGTTTTAAACAATTATCCAAACTTTGTACGCAAAATTATCACAAAATAAATTGATATTCGCATACTCTACATTAAAACAATGGTTAAAAGTTAAAAGTACTAAGATGAAGTGGCACGCCTAGCCACTCATCATACAAGGAAGAGCCGCAATCAAATATTAATTTTTATTATCAGCCCCCCACTGCTCAACGATTTGCTCCCCAGTTAAGTCTACACTTGGGCACTTACCCCAATTCTAATCCCAAGATTTTTTTTGCTTTGAATTATGAAGAGCCATACGATTAGCCGCACTTGAATAGAACCTTTGTCCTGCACCCGAGCCATATCATCAAATTACTAGTTGGAGGAACGGAACTCCAACTCCATAGCCTTAGACTTGTCTTGGTTGAACAAAAGGATGTGCAAGTGTAATGGGAAAAAAAGTTATTTGAGGAACTCATCGCACGTAACGTACGACGCGTAAGTTTAATGGACTATAAGACGCCACAGTTCGGCACGTGTAGGTCGTTTTTAATGTAGATTTCTTCCACACGCATGTATGTTGTATATGAATGAAATATTTTCACTGGGCTGGGATAGTTGGATGCGGTGGAGAAAGCCCTCCTTTCCACTGCCCCCAAAAGCCCCGTGGGTAAAAAATTTATGGCTTTCCCTTTTGAAACTTAACCGTCCATGTCAACTTCCCTTTTTTTTCTGGGGCACCGAAGGAATAAATAAATAACATTCCAGGAAGTCAATTGGCATCAGTTTTGTCATGTGGGTAGCATAGTTCAAGTACTTGTGGAAGTTGGGCTTTTGCGAAAGAGAGAGAGAGAAAAAAAAATTTCTTATGTATGGACAAATTCCCATCCAACTCAATAGACTCGGATCCGGGAGTTAAGTCAATTTTGAAGATCCACTTCATTCCGAAACCCAAAAGTTTGATATTGAAGTGATTTGGAAGTTGTTGGAGCTGTGCTTTTACACTTGTTAATAAAATTTCTGCTAATCTGTATTGACTTTATGACTTTGAGTTTATTGCGACAGATTTTCTAACTTTTGTAATACTGGGTTTGCTTTCTGTGCAAGTTTTGAGAAAATTACCACTTGTTACACTATATTTCCGCCGGTTTTCTCACATGATGCTTGATATTATCCATATGCATTTACTATGGCGCATAAAGGCAGACCCCATTTACTAATGTATCCGGCATTACTTTATAACATGCTGCAATATTGCGGGGAGAAAGTTCGATGAATCCATTAAGTTTTTAAGCTAGAAGGGAGCTGGCAGCTTCATGTATATCTTACCTTTCTGTCCGTTCTTGAATTGCCTACTCAATTGCTGAAAACGTGCGAGTAAATGTCAATTACAAATGCATTGCCATATTGCAGTTCTGAATTACTGACGTAGGATGGAAAGGCGGGGCCCTGTGACAAAGGACTGTCCCTTCAAAATAGGACCCAGTTGAGCCATGGGAGAATTGCTTGCGATAAGTGCTGGTTGGGGAGAAGACGTCACAGTAAATTATTAATCTTATGACGGAGTGCACATAATTGATGCGCCCACAACTCATTGCTACGCTACGAGTTTAGTCAAATTGCATCCTTAATCACAATATGAATAATTAATTTTCATAAATGATTTAACATTTGCACATCCAAGGTATACTAAATTTCCATTTCACTAAAATGAGAGTAGTAGATGGCCTGCTTCAACAAATTCTCAAAAGAAATATTGCCTGGTATTATGAACGAAGCCATGGCCATGGTAGGATTTTGAACACGCCAAACAACTGCAATGTTAGAATCTGAGCTAACTGAGCTTGCAAATGTAATGCATATGTTTGTATAAGCACTAGATTCATTCCAAGTTCCACTTACTGTGATACTCATCTTTGATACAGAAATCCTAGCTTATTTTCACCGTTAAACTAATGAGAACCTTTGCTCAAATGTCATGAATTCAGGAAAATCATTAATTCACATAGAAAATATTCTATTCTCGACAATGGCACTTCTGAATAAAATATATTCTCAAACTGAGTACGAGTGCCAAACGAAATATGCATGTTCTGCACAAAACATTTTCTGCGGGTTTCCTAAATCCATTTCTGTACCAAAACCGCAACAAGAATTTCCCTTGTGCATCCAAGAATGGGATCCTCTATGAGTGGGCCCCCAATGCCGAAGGTCATGATGCTACACCACTGAGATTTTAATGCACCCTAGAGATTCCATTCCTCCCACACCATTAAAAGGAATAGTGGTGGGGTTTGGGGTTGGAAATGACGTTTACTAGTATTAAACTGTGTGAAGCCTATTTCCTTGCCCCTGGAAAACAAATTCTTAGTATGCTGTGAAAGTCAACTTGAAAGAGAGGAAGAAAGAATGCACATATTGAACTAGTGTGAAAGTACATTAACTTCCTACACGTAAAAGCCGGCACTTTCACATTTTTATGTATTCTGGTTTAGAAGAAAGGCCAGGAGCGGGTTCAAACGCAACCGCCCTCACAATAATGTCAATACCAAACACCTCACATTCTTCCAATTCAATTGATCAAAACTGCATGAAAAATCGGGAATTCGTCGATCCGCTTTTGGTATGGCCGGTCTTTCAAGAGGAAAGATCTAATAAATTGCGTTGCACAAAATAACTCTGAGCAGAATAGTAAAGCAGAAAAAAAACTAAAGCAACGCTATTGCGTGTGATCTCCTTTTGGTTGAAATCGGACTTTCTCAACTATAATACCCGTGTTATTGTATTTCAGCATTACGGCTCCACGGAAACTTTTGTCTAGGACGTCAAAATATAAGGGAATTCTAACCTGAGTGCAGCAAGAAAAGCGAAAATAAAAAAATGCTTTGCGGTCGGATTAATTTTGGAATAAGCTCACTCGGTTAGATTAAAGAAAGTTCCAGAAGGGTGTATGAACCTTGGGTTTAGCACTTTATCAATCCTAACATTCTTACCTTGAAGGAGAACAATAGCGTGTCTAACAATTCCTCAAATCCTTGTCAAAGAACTCAGAAATAATACCCATTCTTTCACAATTATCAATTCATCACTTCGAACCGGCGCAACACAAAGATTTCCATTATACAAAATTAAAATAATATTATGGTTGTGCAGGTGGCTGACCTAGCGAAGCTTCGCACTTGACGGAGTCATAAATAATCCCCAAAAAACCATTTAAAGTTGCCTTTTCTAGACATGACACCTAAAACAAGAGGGAACCCTTTCGTATGATTTGTGATTGACACATTAATGTTAGATGCCTTAACCTTAGTCAAACCCATACCCATTAGCTTCCCCATTGTTTTAACCTACCTTTGAGAATAGTGTACTTTAAATGGGAATAAACAGCTGCTTACGGCTTATGACACACTTGGCTCCATAACTATAGTAATTCCAACGAATGGATGATATTCAAAAATGATGTGCACTCACCCTGGGTTAAGTCAACCCATTTCGAGTGGATCATTTTACCCATTAGCACTGAAATGGTGGGCGATGAAAAAACAATGTGTTTTGTGAGCTGTATTGTGTATTTTAGGTGGGGTAAGGGAATGGATCTCCGGCCTTTGCCTTCCTTTTAAACTGGCCTACTCAACCAAACATTTATTAAGGCACTCGGTGTTCGTCTCAAAAAAAATTAAGATGCAAACGGCACGGCAAGGCAAGGCGAAGCGGCGCGGCAGCCGACAGCCACATATCGAGCCTTACACATACGACGACGCGACGGCGACGTGAATAATAATTCAATTTTAGTTCTCTATTCCGAATAATGTTGGACGCGTGAAGATTAATTACGATTATGTGACGAGAACTTAAGCTGTACATGGGAAGCAAAGGGGAAACAAGCACGTATCCAGGATTGGAAGGGAGGGAATTAATTAGGAGTTGTTTTCCTCCCAACAGTACGTGTCAAGGCTTACTAAATCCATCCGGAGTTCCCAGTTGCCCCCGCCCATCATGAGATGTTCTTTTTGCTAATGTTTTTCTCTGTATTAACTTCCACTCTTGTGCTATGGTATTTTACAACTACAATGGGATAGATAACAGGCTGCCTCAACTTTTACCAGGTTACCCACTTTTTTACTACGGATTCTCAACTCCTTGTATTAAATTCCATGCAAAATGAATACGATTGGGCGTAAGCATACAACCCTAGCCAATTGAAAAATGTATATTGAGACAAAAACAGTAGAAACTTCTGGAGAAAAGCCAAGAAGTCACATAAGTCTATGATTAAATTTGCTCCACATGAATGTGTGCTACACTTGGAGTTATATTTTGAACATTAACATGCAATGAACGTGGTTTGTGGTCTGCCAATTTTTAGGGTTTAGTTAAATTCTTTCCTCTTCCAAATTGTGAGATTGTACGGAATTATAAATCTTAGTGAGGATGACTTGAGGAGTATGGGTGAAAGACCCTGACAATCTCAACTTCATTTCAAAGTTTGTAGGTCAAGAAACGTTGAAGAGTTCATACTTCTCTGTTCTCCAAATCTAGTGGATCAAAAAGTGGAAGTCATTCCCGTCCGTTGCCCCTTTGACTGCCCTTCCCTTTGTTCCGGACTCTCTCAATTTGCCAGAGTCATAAATGATAGGAAAAAGTTGAACAAAAGCCCCCACGCCCCCCACAACGAAGGGAATTGGGTTAAAAGTACGCCATGTATTATGCGGTTAATCCTCTTATATATTTTGTCTTTCCCCCTTTGTTGTCATGCAAGTGTTGTAAGGGGGCGAGGCGAGAGGGAAAACTCCGCTGGACTTTCACCACATATTTTTCTTTCCGCTGACAGTTTTTTTCCTCAGGTTACGGCGCATTGCATGCTTTCTTTTTTTGACAAAACGGTTGACTACCCACACAAATCCAGCTGGGGGCAATCCAGTCACACCCGCACTTGTACATAATACCCGGGCATTCAATAGCTGGAATTCATTCCAATGATTAATGAAAGAGGGTTTTAAGTTGAATTAGAGCAGGAAATCCGTCACTCCTTCATTGTTTGCCGTCAGGATTTACTCCCATGAATGAAAATACTAATGATTCCCCATGACGGGGCAGGGAGTTAGTCCTTTTGTGCAAATAAACGTTTTCCCCATTTCCAACTACAAATGAGACATCTCTACATGGAGTTAATAGGTCGGCATTTCCCGGCCCCCATTTTGCCGGGAAACCATTTAGATAAACATGAAATACTTATGGTGGCAGGTCAGGTTAAAGAGTTCTTGAGGCAAAGGCAAAATGAACGGAGAAAGTACCGGGCCAATGGTTCAGAAATTTATGGATAAATCCTGATAGGGTTCAGGTCAACAAACTGCGGCAACAAGTTTTTGGATCTGATTGGATTGCAAGTCCCAGTAACCTGGTGTCGTACGTAGTCCTTTGCATGGAATTGGGATTGATATGAAATGAACTCCAGGAGGAGCGTCACGGTGAATTGAGAATTATTCCACCATTGTCAACGGGCGTTGTGTTGATGTGTTTTGGAGACAAGGAGTTGTGTGAATGGAAGGAGCAGGGGCAGGAGAAACCCCCATCCCAACCCATTCCTTATGATGGAGCAATTGAAGTGAGAAAATGAAACACATCAGAATGATTTAAGGGGGACAAGTGCTGGGAACCGTGAGGGAATTCCGAATGGGTTTCACGGAATCCGATTTCCCCCCAAAATGACGTTTGGGGTAGTGGGGGTTAGAAATTGGGGAATTGTCGTAGTCAATGGATCGCTCCTAACCTTTGAAAAAATAAATTGGAGATGAGTTACGGAAACCAGGAATACTTTCTCAAAAATGTTATTCCTTTTTCCTATACGTACTCTCCAACCAATAACCAACAACCCAAAAGTTCAACGGTGCGGGACGAAGAAAGGCGTGGCACACAATACGAATTCACGGAGCTAATATTTCACAAGGTTGTATCATGGATCCCAGCAGTAGTGGCGTGGTGGCATTGAATTCACAGGAAAACTACCTTCAACATTTGTGCCTTGATTTATGGGATCCGAAGACACGTATAATTGATTTTGTCAGTTTATTTATTACCCAAACTCAGGATCTCTTAACATCAAACTGAAAAGGGTAGGTCCGGATGGAATCTAAATCTTGGACTGGAATTTAACAAATCTGTTTAATGAAATTCTTTAATATTTTCCCAAGGAGGAGGAATCCCTGTTGTTGACAGATATCAAAATTTTTTATCGAAAAGCAAGTATAGCCAGCCTTTCACTTTCAGGTTACACATTCAAAAACGACAAAGGACTGAGGAGTGCACAACTGACTCGGCCAAGAATATATTTGGCGATTTATTCTTGCCAGGTTATGACCTATTGTATGAGATAAATCTTTTGTAGTTTACAGGGACAAAAACCTTTAGCTCAGCGAAAGAAACTCATCAATCACTTTCTCCATTCATGGTATAGAGTAACGGATACCAAGTGTACAGGAAACGATAATCCACCTCAATATATTGTTAAGAGCCGTGAAACCATGTTCTTCTAGTCATAGGAGAACAAAAGACTTCTCTAATGAAGTTATGAAATTGTGATCGTATATTTCAGTGCTGTAGGAGTATAAATCATGCGTATGACTTTCTGTGTATTTAGCATGTCAACGTCAACCCGTTCCACTAATCTCTACCAAGAATTCTTGACCTCAAAATTTGGAATGCCTACAATCTGCATGTGCTTATGAGCTGCTATAAAGCAAACGCTGTCTAATCTACCTTACAGAAATATGTACCATTTCATATCCATCATCGTCCAAATCTAGGCTGTAAGCTCAGAAAATATCACTGTACTTTCATTTTCTGTAGTTCAGGGTAGTACAAAACAATTCTTCCGTGCCTATAGTCAAAGGGAGCATTGAGAAAGTGCACATGTTTCACTGAAAACACGACATGGCAGCTGAGACTTGAGATATATTTTATCTTGTACTTGAACTAGTCCTTACACTATACCGGAGATTTATGGCTAAACTTTTCAGCAGCAAATAAATCCTTGTTTTTGTTGTTTATAAAGGTTACGAACTTCTGGAAATTAACAAGGATTTAGTAGAGTTGAAATTGTTTATAAAAAGATAAAGGGATATTCTCCAACAGTTGTTAAAGATCGGCGTTAAAAATAAATGCATAGATTAAATTAACGACAAAGAGGAAAATAAAACTTTTAATAGATGAGTTTTATATGTGAATAATTATTAAAAGCAGGTCGGCGTCCGTGATACACACAAGGTCATTTGATACAGACGTCAGCAAAAATTGATAAAATCTCTTTGGATCACTTCGTGTATCAGAGAGCGAATCCTATCATGAGGAGAACAGGTCATTATGATTCGAAGGTCCTACAACTTAATAGGACCTCTGTGGCCCACTTGGCCCTCGATCGTTAGATAAAAATGGATGCTGTTTCCCTAGACACAGTCAAAGTCATTATCCAGGATAGGCGAAGGAAGTACAAATCGCTTCGAAACTACCCCAAGTGTCATTACTGACCTTCCATCCTAACATTTCCTTCAGACCTCATCTCCAAAGGCTTTTAACGCCCCGCTGTCTGCCCATCATCTGACAATGGGATCCCGCCATATGCCGGTCGGGGAATGGGAGGAGACATTTACAGAGGAAAGAAGGTCTATAATGTGCTGTGCAAAATATTGCGCCTATAAAATCATGTTTGACTCAACATGTTTACTTGGATGGACCTGTAAAATAATTTGTGGAATAAATGTCATGCAATGCTTCCAGTTTGGCAGTTTAGGCGAAATACATGCAGTGGCAAGGCATGCCGCGCCGACTCGTTCGAATTCCATACAAGTCTATGTAAATGCACTGCGCCCAAATTGCAAAACTGAAAAATCAGTATGGCGTTTAACCCACAAAATTCTCGCTTTGCATTTTTTGTTTGTTGATTTTGTTACATCATGTAAAAAATGTTGAGCCAAATTTTAAAACTTCGCCAAAAATCAAGGTATGATTTTGCAAGCGCAATAGGTGCAATCGCAATATTTTGCACAGCACCTTTCTAGACAATGGTCTTCCTTCCTTATGGTCTCCGCCCAACCCCCGACCGGCATGTAGTGAGACCCTATTGTGAGTTATCCTATTCGGCCGAAAATTTTGATAAGCGAAAGCCTGACTGGATACTGGAATACACATGATCAGCATATTCCAACCCCCGGAATTCCAGACCAGACGGAAGCACAATTGTCTGGAAAGGCAATTTATTTAAATTGCATCATGCAGACTCATGCCATGTTACATAACTTTTGCGGATAGCCATTACATTGCATTTGACAAGTACAAATCGACCACAGGTGCACTTAGCGTTCCCATATTTTGTCAACGTGATTTCTGGGTGAATGAATCGAACAAGGAATTGAAAGTTAATACGTGTATAGTGTATGCAAAGAGATCAAGGAAGACTAATTGGATAGTTTTCAAATTGCAATTAAATGGTCTCTGAATAACGTCAAGACAATACGCGATGTATTACCAAAATGAAATGTCATATTTTTTCAAGATTCAGGTTTAGCATTTTACAAGACTGCTATATATTTGAGATTAGTGTGTGACGCAAAGCATAAAACTTACTAAATTACATGTGCGGTGTGATAAGCAACTGGACAAGGCGGACTATATGATGCATTAGTCCAGCTTTATGATGCCTAAGGAACTTCTCACCTACTAAACAGGTTAATCTGTACTTTGTAGGTTAGATTAACCTTGAGGCATGTGCACGGGTGCACAGCAGAGAAGCAATTCAAGGGCTAGAAACCTTCAGGTGGGAACCTTCGCTTGTATTCTCTCCAGCAAAACAACATGTAATTATAATAATATCGTGCTTTCCGCTGTAAAAAAATGTAAGAAAAAATCCAGCGTTGACGTACATGAATTTGCATATGCGATGTATTGCTGCTTTAAAGTTGTAAATTGCAACTTTTGTTTCAATCTTAATATCAATAGCAACTCAACTTCAGGACAGGCCAGTAGCCAAAATTGTGACGCAGCTATTGTATAAGTTCTTTACGTTTTCTTTATCTTTAAGATTGAAGATGTTGGTAACTAATTTGAAACTTACTTGCTCTTTTGCATTATTTCTTGCAATAATTGCAAACTTGGAAGTTTCTGCAACCACAGACCCCAAGGAACAAGTCGCGCTAAGGGAGGTAGAAAAATTTCACTAAAATTTTGTTTCAAGCTTTGTTGTTGAGAAAGGCGCATTGTATATTTTTATTGTACATTTGTAGTTGCGGAAATTGGTTCAAAATCATCTGTATACGGATTATTTCAAGTCGGACTCCTATTTGCTTCGGTGGTTGAAAAGTAATAAAATAAATTGCCTGCCAGATAACAGCCTCTAATAAATTAATCATCTATTTATTCTGTAGTTCACCGCTTGGATGTGAACAAGACAGCTGATAAACTCAAAAAAGTAAGCTCAGTTGTTTAATATCCCAAACATATTAATTTTTCTTAATATTAAAAGTAAATACAGGCATTGCAATGGAGGAAGGAGAACAACATTGACAACATACTAAATGAATCACTCTCAAGGGAGGTTGAGAAACAATCCAAGTTCTACACGGATGGTGTAGACAAATCTGGAAACCCAAGTACTATTTTTAAATACTTTTAATTTTTGATGATCAAAAATCAACATGTCATTTTGATTTTAAAGTATTGACCATGGATTGGAGTCACTTGGATATAAGAAAATTTGTTTTGGCGGGACGACAAGCAGAGGTACTACGTTACTACATTAAAATGTGGGAAACAATGGAATTGAAAATTCAGGATATACAAAATAAGACTGGAAACCACGATATATCGCAAGCGGTTGGAATATTTAATATACAAGGTGAGCCGAAATTATCGCACCACATTTTAAATATATTTCCTTCAAAATCACTCAACGGATTCAAAACATGTTTTTTTTCCTCATTAGGCTACAATTTGAGACAACATGCTTGTTTAACTTGTAAGACGTTTAAAAAACAGTCGTAAATATGACAATAATTAAGGTGTAATTGTAATTAACACCATTGATTTGAAGGTTTCCGAGTCTTCTTTGATATGCAGAAAGTAGTTACAAGCTACTATGCAGGGATTGTCAAGAACGCGTATCTAATCAATGGTATGACATCTTTTAATGCAAATATCTTTTTAAAATACATTGATTTCGCAAATGTCTTTCTAGCACCAAAATCATTCGCAAGATTGGCAGACTTTCTAAAAAATGTTCTGTCAGAGGAGGAACGAAAGCTTTTCAACGTCTACAGTGTTGACAAAAGCGAGTGGACACCATTGCTATTCAAAACTATTGATCCAGCTCAACTTCGTCCAGAGTTTGGTGGCACAAAAACGTCAAAATAGATTTATACGAGCAAAGCTGTTCATTGAAGTGTAAACATGAGGACAGAATTGAAGCTAATCTCTTCAATAAATTTTCGTGATGGTAACAAACCAATACATGAGTTACAAGCCTATTGCACGATTAGTCATACTCATACCAAAAATTTGTCTGTAATGCACTCTTTTGAAAAAAACGGGATTAAATTAGCAAAATGCACTAAAATTCACATGCATGTCATGTTGGCACGACAACTCAAAATATATTGTATACTTCCGGAATGTTTATATTGGCAGACATTGGTCTAATTCGCATCAATATCAAAGTCAGGGCATACATAATTCCTTGGTTTTGACTAAATAGTTATAAAAGAACATTTTTTAATTGACATGTAGTCTTAAATTCATTTTCAACAATTAGTTTGAAAGTATATATAGCTCTCTATAGAGTAGCCGCAAATTAATTCATAACTGAGCTCCTCAAAGTAAAATGCCTTTCATCAGAGCACGTAATAAATCACACTTCCGCCCTTGGTGGATGGACGCAGAGGAGAAAGTAATTCGGAACGGATTCCGTGCTGCCACTTTTAGTGCTCACTCAACTAAAGAAAAATACATTGGAGAATTCAAAAACGACGTCAAACATGGTATACAGATAATTTTAAGAAAAATTATAATAAATTTATCCACCTAATTGTCTAATTACCGTAATACTCATCCGAAGGTAAAGGGATTCAACATTATGCAGACGGCAGCACCTACGAAGGGGACTTTCGTTTCGGAAAGCGAAGTGGGCACGGGGATTTGAGTCAAGACTGCGGGAATGGGGTTCGATCTCGTATATACACCGGAGAATGGGATAATGATAAACCTGAAGGATTTGGTCTAAAAAATTTTCCGGATGGGAGCTTGTACAAAGGGGAATTCAAAAAGGGAAAACGTGACGGTTATGGTTGCATGTATTACACGGATGGTTCCATATATATTGGAAAATGGATTAAGGATCGTCGTTCAGATGTTGGACGTCTCGTTCAGCCAGGAACTGGAAACTTTTATGAAGGAGATTTCAAAAAGGACAAAAAGTGTGGCCGTGGGCGTTTCTACCATCTAATGACAGGACAAATTCAGGAAGGCGTTTGGCTCCATGATCAGGCACAAGTGACTTGGATGTGGGATGACAAGAAGAGGCGTCCTATTGCCAAGAAGCGAACCATTTATCCAATTCCTAAGCTTTACCTCAAAACCCCACATGAAGTCTTTCACGAAACTGCTCAAGAGGTCATGGACAAAGTTTTGGCTGGTGAATGTTAATCATTCGGTTTTAATTGAAACAACGGAATGATACGTCAAACGTCATGTCGTTGAACCCTAATAACCTTGTAATCTGGTCTTAAAATAACAGCTCCAATAAAAATGGTTCAGATTGGATTACACAGATTGGAGATCCACATGCTATTTTATGTATTACTAAAAGTAGTTCTTCTTTTACTGGGGATAAAAGGATAAAACCCCGAGAAACCAAATTCAACGCCTTGATTAGTCTCCAAATAAAAATTCCTGAAAGTTCTGTGTGTAGTTTTCTTTGGAAAGACAAATAAAACTAAGGCCGACAGTGCATGATGTATCCATTGCATCAGACACTGAATAAAGTCGTATCCAGATAGCTTAATCAAAGTTTACTTTATTTTAAGTACCGGGATTTAATATATATCGTCTCGTCTTCTCTGGTACATTTTAATGGCAAAGGTTTTGCTTCCATAGTGTCAGTTATTTTAAGCCCCAGAATATTGCTCACAGAAAGAAAGCCTTTCCAATCCCAAGATACAATTGCCCAAGGAACTCCTACTCATAATAGCTGCCGGCCTCTTCCTCCCACCTCTTCGCTCAAAGCGTCGTACTCGTAATATATTCATTGTGAAAAAGCATCACTCCAAGTATTTTAAGATAACATTTCGTGTTTAAAAATGGTCACTAAATTACGCTATGTGCAGCCGTTTTGGAGTTTCAATTTCCACACATAAATTTTATGCATATGCCGAGTACACCTTAGTGTAAGACATTTAATGTTGCTACGTGATTCAAATTACGTGGTCGTATGGTTGTACTCGTTTAACTAATGACATAATTAATCAAATTCTCTGCACTTCACATCTCCCTGAGAGTACCGTGTTCTTAACGAATGCAAATACAAAGGGAGTCCTTGGGAAATGTGAACTAGAGAGGTGAAATTTGACGCGCGGAAGTTGGAAACCTTAGCCATTTTAAATACCTTCCTCAAGTATAATATCACTTGACCCCCGCAAGTTTCCCCATCCTTCAAAA
Organism: Orthonychiurus folsomi; assembly: GCA_036851895.1. Classification (NCBI taxonomy): domain Eukaryota; kingdom Metazoa; phylum Arthropoda; class Collembola; order Poduromorpha; family Onychiuridae; genus Orthonychiurus; species Orthonychiurus folsomi. The sequence continues at coordinate 16,461 of JAAXYW010000164.1, forward strand.
TTCTGAGGCCGTAGAACTCCACACCCCGTAGTGTGCATTACATTGCAACCCTTTCCTCAAATTGAGCCGCCGTGACAATCTCACCCGAAAGTAATTTAGATAAAATGGAAAGGAAGAATTCCTCGGAAAAGATGCGAAAGTTGAGGGCTTTACCTGCTGGCCTCATATCTAAAGTCATAAAAACTAAATCCAGGCAAACGAACGACGACACCCGGCCTTAAAATAACAGGGAAAGCAAGAGACCCAAGAGTGCAGGATCTTATCTTTTCGGGTGAACATTTCCCGCCCGGGTTGAAGAAAAGCATTCATTGCCCCCCGAAAAAGCGGAGCATCGTCTTCAGAATTTGACAGAAGAAAGTTCTTGAATGTAAAGGAGAACCAAAGGTTGCATTCAAGTTAACATTATATTTTCTAAGGGTAAGGAAATTTGAAATTTTTTGAGAACCTTGCACTGTACTGTACAAGGACGTGCCTCTCCAAAAATTTCAGCGAATTCCTTTTGAAAACCGTGGAGAGGAAACTTACAGTACACTTCCTTCCTTTCACCCATCCAAACGAGACATCAAGAATCAAGTGCAGGAACCAAATGTCAGAATTACTCGGTGAACTCATTCAAGGGAAATGATGACCAAACACCCACACACATTGAAATGTGTATTTCAACAAAAATCCAAAAATTTACTTGGGCCTCTATCACATTGAGTTAGTATTAAGTCAATTTTTGTACCACGCACGCCTGCGGAAATGCCAACTCTAATGAATCCTAGAGAAATGACATTGGAATAAGACATAAACCTTAAAGCGATTCTTGGGATTAGTTTGCAAAATCCCTAAATCCTACCAAGTCACCAAATTTCATTTAACTATTTCTCATGGTTACGCTGTTGTTCCAATGATACAATCCTTAGGAGCCCACCCCCGTTGACTAGAATAATTTTCACTTGTCTTCAGCCAGTTAGCTCACAATTTTTTAATATAATATTATTTCACTAAATTAAGTCATGTCTGAATCACGATTTGAGTACCCTTTTGTCCGCCGAAATGAAGCATCTGCTGACATGCATTTTGGAAAATTAGTAAGCACATTGATTTGAGCCTATGATATACAACATTATGTAATGTTTCGCATGACTCTTCAAGTCAGAGTAAAATAGAAAACAGATATGAATACAATCTCAGCACTCATTTCACACTTGTTCACCAAATATCGCTCTTTTCCATCTCGTACGGCTTGTGGCACTTATAAGGAAAAAAAAATCTTCCGCCCCTTAGTCCATTGATTTCATTGCACACTCTTTACAAAAAAACGTTGAAAAGGTTGGCAGTTAAAACTGACTCCTAAAATCTAATTTCAGATTCGTGACCCATATCGTTGGTTGGAAAATCCAGATTCAGATGAGACAAAGCAATTCATAAGTAACCAGAATGCTGTGACTAATGCATACCTAGCAAAACGTCCACTACGAGGAGTAATTCGAGAGAAGCTGACCAAATTATCTGCGTTTGATCAGCGTTCTTGCCCATTGAGGCGAGGTGACCGCTACGTCTTCTCTTGCAGATCTGGCTTACAGAACCATGGGTGCATTTTTGAAAAGTTGCTTTGTTATTTGTGGAAATAAGCCTTACATTTTGACTATTATATTGCAGTGTTCTTTACTTACAAGACTCTTTGTCCGGAGAGCCTAGAGTGATATTGGATCCAAATGAATTGTCACAGGAGGGAGTGATTTCCATCAATGTGTTTAATTTGTCTTCTGATGGAAAATTTTTGGCATTTGGATTGTCTGAAAACGGATCCGATTGGATGAAAATTCGTTTCAAGGATTTGGAGGCTAATTCAATGTGCTCTGATGAGCTCGTCAATGTAAAATATAATTTTGGAATTACATGGTATGGGGAGTCCAGTGGGATATTTTACCAGGTAACTAGTTTAGAAAATTTAAATTTACAGCTTATTCTATAATTATACTAATTACTACACAATCAAAGCGGTTTCCAAGATTCAATGGACGTACGGATGGGACCGATGTGAAGCAAACCGAACATCCAAAATTGTACTATCACCGGCTTGGAACTCCTCAAACAAGGGACACACTAATAGCCTCTTTTCCAGATAATCCAAACTGGATGATGTATAAAAATCATCTTTACGACGAGTACCAAATAATTTTTATTTGTAATTAATTTTCTGTGAATAACCCCGAATTTCAAGTGGTTGTATTCTATCCGATTGCGGAAACTATTTGGTGATGAACCTACGGCAAGGGGTAAAGGACAACCAAGTCTTAATTGCGGATTTGGCCAATAAACTCTGGAAAGACTTGGACCTAAACTTTCAAAACATTGTAACCAAATTCGAAGCTGATTATACAGTAACATTTTATATTACTTGCGTTATTGAATTTAGCAAAACAATTTATCTGACACGTTTGCTCTCATGTTCTGCATTTAGTATATTACAAATGACGCCACCGTGTTTTATTTTTGCACAAATAAAGAAGCTCCAAATTATGAAGTGGTTAGTGTGGAACTAAAAAAGAAGAAATGGAGAAAGGTGATTCCTGGACATTATCAAGACGTGATTGACTGGGTCAAATGCGTGAACGGGTATAACTCATTTCAATTGTAATGTTTTCAGCAAGCTTGATATCATTAAAATTTATGTAATATTCAAGCAACAAGCTTTTAATATGCTATATGCGGCATGTCAAGTATTTCTTGCAACTCCGTGATTTGGAGAATCGAAATATCCTGCATGAGTTTCCCATTGAAGATGGTTCAATCACAGCCCGGGTTGGAGAAAGACTGTACAATGACTTTTTCATTGAGGTAGAAACCTTTGTTGCGCCCAGCCAAGTATACCGTGTGGACTTGAACGAGACGAAGCCAAAGCTAATGGTAGCAAACACTTTACTCTTGCAATTTTATTTTTAATGGCAGTGTTTTAAAGTTGAATATGAAACTTTATTGTAAGAGCTTCTATCCCAATTACTCTCCTCCCATCGATCCAGACTTGTTTACTACAAAACAAGTTTTCTACGCTAGTAAGGACGGAACTAAAGTACCGATGTTTATAACACATAAAAAGGTTCTACTAAAAACAATGGCTGGCTGGATTCAAGAATAATTAACAGTACAATTATCATGTCCTCCAGAAGTTGAAGATAGGAACTAATACCCCTTGTTTGCTGTACGGATATGGCGGTTACGGAGTTCCTGTCCGATCCAAATACTCCCCGAAAAACATCCTTTTTATGAAGAACTGCAACGGAATATATGCCGTTGCTCACATTCGAGGCGGAGGGTAGATAACCCACTATTATTGCACTACTACAGAAAGAAAGTTGAATACAAGACTTCAGGAATTATTTGAAATGATTGGGTTTAGTGAGTATGGGAGAAATTGGCACAACGGTGGTCGTATGCTAAATAAACAGAATTGCTTCGACGATTTTCTGGAGGCAGCCACATATCTCATTAAGAATAAAATGACATCTGCCAAAAGATTAGCAATTCACGGAATCTCAAACGGAGGTTTGCTGGTCGGGGCTTGTATTAATCAACGCCCGGATTTATTTGGCGCAGCCATTGCCGAAGTTGGGTGAGATTTTGCCCTCCTATCTTTTCAAAATATCATAAAATACCAGTTATCAGTAAACTTACTTGAGTTTCAGAATTATGGATATGCTACGATACCACAAATTTACAGTTGGGAGTTTTTGGCGCAATGAATTTGGAAACCCTGAATCACGAACACATTTTGAGAATCTGCTAAAAATTTCGCCACTTCACAACGTCAATGGTGAAATTGATGCTCCATCGCATCCTGCAGTCTTACTGCTTGCATCAACATCAGACGATCGTGTTGTTCCATCTCATTCGTTTAAATTCGTCTCTGAATTACAATACTGCCACGGATTACGACCCAACCAGGTAAGGTATAAAAAGTAAACTTTGAAAATGACGGTTAGGCTAAGGGTATTTTCCAACTAAATAGGAAAACCCACTGATGATCAGAATTCAAGACAAATCTGGACATGGCATTGGAAAACCACTTCAAATACAGGTGAAGAAATTATACTTCAATTCAATCTATTAAAGGGGTTTAATTATTTTCTATTGTGACAACAAATTTAAAGACGGACGAACACACGGATATTCTGTTGTTTTTGATACAATCATTGGGCCTAAAGGTATTGAAATAAGTTTTGCTCAAACTTTCAATTTCGCAGGCATTTCCAATTGTGAACTATACTCCAAAGGCACTCCAAACACGATAATTTTAAAACCGCATGCAATACAAATGTTTACAAATTAAATTCTGAAACTTTGTCTTGTACTATTTACGATTGCATTGTACGATTGTTGGGTAGTGCAATTTATTGCTAGTACTAGGGAAGAATCCAGATAATAGAGTAATGAAAGCTCACTGACGGCAGCAGTGGCAGCAGAATAAAATCCCCAAGATATAGATCTTTGTGATATTTGAAGAACAGTAGAGAAAAAAAGGAGAACTGTCAAACCTGATGATGCATAAATCGACATTCTTAGGTACCACATGATCTTGCACGAAGAGAAAGTTTACTATTCTGCGCTGTTGCAAAGATGACAACGAATGACGCGCTTTCTAAGGATCCAAACTCCAAAGACGCTTGGCTAGTTACACGACTACTGTACATTCGTCTAGTATTACGACCTCATAAAACCTTGGCCGGTGGCTTTATCTCCATGCAAATGATTGGCGTAAATATTCTGCACGTCCGAAGCACGGGGGTATGTCATGTCAAATTCGGATTCTGTTTCACCCAACAAAGAGACAGACGACAGAAAGAAGACATTCTCAGCTGAGGCCTAAATACATATATAGTAGAGCATAGAAGAGTTCTGGGAAATTTTCTTTGTTTAGGAAATACTTTTCAGATAAATCTAGACGGAACATTGCAATATTTTACAAAAAATTGCCTTCGTTCTAGGAACAATGTAACGGCTCGGATAAAGTTGTAAAAACTTTCATTGCATAGCTTATTGTGTAACATCGCTTTGTTATTCCAACATTTGACAAAATTTGACAAGTATATATCACAATCATAATGCTAACACTGGCACTAATTTAAGGTGCACATAATGTAACTAAACTAAACAATTCACAGCTTAATGAGTAATCAACTTCGTCGTAAATATTTGGTCTCTTGCATTTTGCATACCACTAATCAGTCTAGTCCCTTTGGTTAAAATATTCAATACACAAATTTCGAAACTAATTCCTTCATAAGTTCGTTCCCCCGACCTATAATTTCCTTGTCCTTGAGCAATTGTTTGACGTGTTCTGAAGTGTGTTTGTGATCTAAGGCTGGCCAAATGTTCTTCATCAACAAATTACTATGTGTTCCATATGAAGTCATTAAATGGCGATTAATATCATACAACTTCCGCCCTGTTGCTTTGGCTAAAAATTTGTAATAAGATGGTTTCAAGTTCTGCGGCTCGAGCATACCGGTATGGAATAGAATGGCCGTAGACACTGCATACAGTAGGCACCAACCTCCACCATATAAAGAATCCACCCATCTAATGACTCTCCAATTGTTCTCTCTGCCGATAATAAACGCCCAATAATTTCAAGTTTGGCTGAATAAAGCTAAATTTACTCACCTGTGAGACTCTGCAATCACAATTTCCGCCGCCTTGAAGAATAGGTAGAGTCCAAGAGTTGGAGGAGGCTTGATCAGAACATAGCAAAGTGCAGAAGCCATGACTCCAGAGGCAATGGCGTGCTGAGGATCTTCATTTCCTAGTAGCCATCGAAAAGAGCAAGATAAGAGACGAAATGCTAGGCACATTGCGCTGAGTCCTAGCCCACTTTTGAGGCACGCGGTGAGAAATGAGTTGTTGAACAGTGAATTCTTAAGAGCGTTGTTTTTGCTGGCGGTCAGCAATTGACGAGCATACATTACTAGCTGCATCACACCTTGAATTCCAAAGCCGGTAAGAAATCTAGTCCAAAAACCCTAGACATATTTTAAAATCCAAATTAAGTTACAGTGCAAACAGGGCAACATTAGCATTGCTTGCGGCATATTTCATTAACTATAGATGAAGAACTTACGTGCATCCAGTAATCAAAGCAAGGTTTTTGGTGAGGGCACGTGTCATGGCTTTGGCCTTCGTAAATAGCTGCAACCATTCTTTCCAAATGGCAAGCAATATCTTCTACTTGCCGATGCATCCACAAAACAAACCGAATGAACCTGGCTTTATAGCTTTCATCCGGCTTTTTTGGAGGACCACCGCCAATTTCAGGCTGTAAAACAGGAGCCTCTTCAGGCCCTCCAATAACTAGACCAGGTCCAACGTTGTTGGCTTCTCGCTGAGCCATTCGTGCCTCGCTTCGTTCGATTTCAATTCCTCTACTCGTAACATTTTCAATTCCACCTTCTTGCTTCCTCACAAATTCCTCAGACCCCAAAATTTTCCTGAAGCAAACAGAATCATTAGGGTTAGCTGTTATCTTAAAGTCAATTTCTTAATGCTTATGCTTTGTAATTAAAGTAATTAATATACACAAATTACTTCAAAACAGTGTTGATCAGGTCCCCACCACGGCCATCTTTCTTCATCTGATATAGCATAGTTGTAGTTGCTGAGCAAAATAATAAAACATCAAAATATTTGACATTTTGAACGAGTCCTCTGAAAAAATTAAGGCTTCGTTACTTACAGTAGCCAGAAGTAAAAATACAAATACAGTTAGACATGGTTACCTAGATCGAAGCATTCGAAATACGGTTTCGGAAGCAACATTCGTGACATAAAGAGCAAGCAAGGATCTCCGCTGAGGTTTCTCAACTAAGATAGCCAAGTAGCATCCCAAGACAGCCGGTACAAAACCGATCGTGTAAAAATTGAAATGACCAAGAATTTTTCGGATAAGACAAAAGAAGGTGATAAAGCCAAACGCGTTCGCTGTTAGAAAAGCCGATGATCTTAAAATGTCCTTCACGATTTTCAGAACATCTTGCCTACTTTTCGGAAACCGCCGACTAGCGACAATTGAAAGCTGTAAAATCACACATACAAATTTCAGAATTTCAGCACATCTTAGAAAATATCCAATTTAATACAAACTTGATTCTTACTACATAGCAAGTGGTGTATATTTTTAGACTCTCCTTAAAAGTCGATGATCCAAGATCCAACGCTGCTAACGTGCATGATGAATTCCAAGTGTGGCCGAGCTCATAGCAGTTAAAGGGCACTCGCTGAAGCTTACTTGGTGACGGAGCCATATTGAACTTGAAAGTAAAAATCCTGTAAGTAAGATAAGGGGTAACACTTAAATTTAAAAAATATATTCTAATCACGTAAAAAAAACACAAACTATCAACTGTGCAAATAGTTCATATCCAACCGTCTAGTCGTCTATATGTGCAAAATAATTTAAATGAGCAAGCTAGATTTCTATTTAGATTACTAGACCCACTAATAGGAAATGTTTATTGAGATTGAGACGAGACAAAAAATAAAGGAGTTGTTTTTTGCACACTCCAACAACATAGTTCAACACGGACTTCAACCTAATTATTACACTAACTATATTGTATAGAAACTCAATAGATTACAGATCAATCCTTACCGTGACAAAAATGTCTCCTAGCAGAATGTATGAGAACTTAGTTAAATCTGCTACTGATAATATTTTTTGCACTGAACCCTCACTTTCTCAACAGGTCACAAAGTTCATAGCTCGGCTCAAATCATGAGAACTTGTGCTTGTATGCCGCCGCGCTGTGGAAAATACACAAGTGCATAGCATTTAATAGCATAGACAGCACTTGCCACAAAAAGTGCAATGTCCATGCCATTTACTCTACAGCCAACAAAAGCCGCCAAAACCAAACCCTTTCCACAGCTAATCCCCGCCGTCGTGAATTCCGAAACATTCATTCACATTTACTTGAGTAAATTCTTAACCGCATTTTAAGTGTTTTTTAAGCACACGGCTTTGAAAACAAAGTAGTGATCATAATCTTCACTAGCAAGCTCTATTAGCTAAGTATTTCTAATCAGGTAATTGTTCGTAATTTATTGGTATTACTGAAACATTTTTAATTTGGCAATGCTGGCTGGATTCAATTTAAAACGCACTTTCTAATTGTAGCAGGAATCCTGTTCCATCCATTGTGACAGCAACATCAAGGATTTCAGAGTTCAAATCGTATTGCATTGTAAGTCAACTATTTTTACCTGTAAAATCGTTAAAAGGCCAGTTAGTTCCCATTGAAGCGTAGCGTTACAACTTATTTGGTTCGTCTGCAAAAATAATGCCCAATCATCGTTTTAAAGTTTTGCTGAGCTATCGTTATAATATTTTTGTAGCTGCAAATTGTAGCAATTATTATACAAGTTTTCTTTTTCAACAGTTAGAACGTGCGGATGTAGGATCTAAACTATTCAAGTATTAGGGTGGTTTAACCACATACCACGTCAATGCAATGTAATAGTTTTTATTCTGAATTTTAGTACGGGTTACTTACCTGAAAGACCCCTCCAGAAAAAGTGTCACAGCCAACCGAGATGGCCGGATTTGGATGGGCTCTTTCAAGCTTAAGCTTCTTCGAAAAATTTCAGTCACCAACTTCAACCACAAAATCTGGAAGCTATGCAAATGAAAACGCCAAGGCCAATATTATATCTATTTCTGAAGACGTGTGTTATATTTGGTGGAGTTCAAAGCAGAGTTTAGTTCGGGCCTTGTGTTCAGATATTTGGATGAATGATGATGACGTCAAATTTCAAGAATGGCCGCTTTCAGAAGATTTAAGTTTTCAAGTAACACGTTTGAGTTGTCGAAAAGGTCATCACATCCCTCAAGAAGTTTTATTGGCTTGGGGTCCAGCTGGATTAGCCATTATAAAGTACGAATTAAATTCCGGGCGGGGCTTCATCAAATGCACCATTGTCGCAGAAAAAGCTTATGTCGAGCACCCAAAGCTGAGAATTCTACAGGTGAAATGGGCCCCAGCATCTAAATTTGATGTGGTAGGAGTCCTAAATAATGACAATTACCTTCGCTTATATAACATTAATGACCCCCAGGAAGTCATCAGCCTAGTTTGCGTTGGACCCAGTGAATCTATTCCTTTTTCCTACACCCGTCATTCTGTGGGTTTAATCGAACCTCCTGTTGATTTTGAATTTGGTCAGAGACTTGACAAATCTGGGCTCAAGACTGTCTACGTATTGAAGTCATCTGGAACACTTTCATATTTTCTACTTCTGACATTGGAATCTACCGGAAAATACGTATGGGAGAAGGAATACACGATTTATGCAGACGGCGACTTGGAAGACGTCTTTGAAGATGCTTCAACCCTTCTTGTATCAAAATCATTTCCACCAATTATCACCATTGGATGCTTAAATGGAAACTTGTACCATACAGTTCTTCTGCCTTCGGAGAGTGATGCTGCAGAATCAACTACTTTGAATATGGAACAGAGTTTAATGAGTGGAGATGTCACTTTATTTGTAAAAGAAGTTTTGGAATTGGAGCCTGACAACGAAGGAGGATTTGTATCCTTACGTTTCCTTCCAGACCCACTCTGCAGTCACCGCTACGCTTGTATTCACGACGAAGGTGTTCACTTAATTAATCAGCATTTTGTTGTCAATTTAATGGATTTCTTGACTCCACGTGAAGAAGGGGCTGATAACGCGGATCTACTTTCTCCCCGATCTTGTCCTCCATCTACAGTAAGATACGTTCTGTGTGCCAAACCTGACGAAGAAAATAAGCTTCCTCCAATTCAAGGAACCAATGCTGCCTTCTCTGAATCTTTCCCCCAAAGATTTGTGTTATTCTTGGCAAATAGCGAAACACTTGTTTACGATATTCCACATGCTCTAAATAATTTCCAAATGCCCGAAAGGAAGGAACAATCCCAGTCACAAAGTAGTTCTTCTCCTAACGCCTCAACTTTAACGGATGGCGGTGGTGGTGACGCTCAGGAAGATGATGGACTGAACACATTGGAGGCAGTAAAGAAGTTATTAAACAAGAACGCAAATCAACCTTATCTAATGGCAATGGGTGGTCAGGAACTACCAACAGAGAAGAATGAGGAGTTTCTAATGAATGGGATACGTGTTCTCAAGTGGGAATATATACAAAGACAAGAGCAAGTGATAGATTTCCTACTGGAATCCTTGAAAACATTGGAAACCAATGTTACAGACCTGAAGGGACCCGTTCAGAAGTTGGCTGTTGATCAGAGTGAACTTCGCAATTCCGCAGAAGCCATTGCCGAACTATACGAAGAGGGCCTGGAACGAGAGGAAACAATTCATAAACGATTGGACGCAATACTTTTTAAACATCATCAGTCATTTCCCATGATCACAGACGACGAGAAAACCTGGCTCAGAAATATGGTAGCATTGCAAACCGAAGTCAACAATATGAGCCAAACTGTTGAAGGTCTGAAGAGAAGTTGCAGTGGAGCTGCTGCATTGTCGCCAACTTCCTTATCAACCAGAGCAAGGGAACGACAGGAAATATTTTCACCCGCTCAAATTGCACAGATAAGGAACCAAGTTGAGGAGCACGGCAGAATTTTAGCTAAGCTGGCGCACTCAATGAAAGAATTTCAAAAGAACCTGAATCTTCCTTGAGTGTATCTTGCTTGGAAATGTTTGACTGCTTTCAACCAATTGACTTTTCAAATGCATTACACTTTCAGTTTTTTCAATTTTATGTTCTACTATATGTTTATATTAAAACTTTCTATTTCGTGCATTAAACCCGCTAACTTTCAGTTATAGTAAAGCACACTATAAGTCACTATATATACATTTAAGATCATTATCATGATCGCACCAATACTAAATCTACTTTAATAAATTTTCTGACCATTTTCTTACAACGTTTTGACTTTAATTACGACTCAGGCATGAAGCATCACATTGTCCGTTTTAATATTTAAAAATGACATTTCATAATAAGAAGGATATTTGGCTCCTATCAAACTTGCAATCAGATTTGGCTCTGCCCGATAAGGTCGAAGTCCTGCTTTCTCCAAAGGCTCCCACCACTTTTTAAGAATGTTATACAAATCATGCTTATTATCAGGGAAATAATCCAAATGTAGTTCGATTAGAAGTTGCCCAAATGGGAGTTTGCCTGGAAAGTCTTGAAGAATTTGTGGTATTGCATAAGCTTCTGCTCCCTCCGCATCAATTTTAAGAATGTCAATGAACGATGTTCCATGTCTGATCATTTCTGACTTGAGTGTCCTCAGTTGTCCCTTATCTTCATTTCCTAATCCTAATTTAGTAAAAGTTGTTCGGTTCGGAAACAATTTACTGATAGCCACAGTATCTGCTTCAATCGTGTGGTCGTAGGCATGAACAACACAATTTGTACGTTTCAAAATGTCCTCTTCAAAAGATGAGTCTCCAGAAATTCCATATGAAAATAAAATACATTCGGTTTGATGTTTTGCCAAATGCGACACTCCACACACCCACTTGCCGCCGTCACCGAGCCGCCCAAGGCGCTCCACGGAATGCGGACAATTAAAATTCGGATAAAAGAAATCCCAAATACACCGATAATCAACGACAGCCCATGGCGTATCACGGGGTATCGGTGATTGGATCTCAGCCACTTCACGGGCTTCGATCCCTCTCTTCCAAATTGCTTCAGCCTCTGCTAATTTCTCTTGAATATAGCCTTCTTCTCCATCCCATATAACTTTACTCACTATTTCATTGTGTCCATGCTCATGTTCTTCTGTCCAGCTCGACTGATTTCCATGTGCGTACCATCCAATCATAATGAGTGAGAGCATTCCCATCGGTATGATGATCCATCGGACTGCAGATCCCGTCTTCATTGTCACTTCACTGAAACAGTTAAAATCTATTATTTTAAAATAAGTCTCACAGAATGCGGTTGCTTCCTAAAATAATTTCAAGGATGGAGCGGGACGCCAACTCACTAATTATTACCGATTAGATTGGAGGAAAATGACCTACTGAATTGCGAATGCATTCGCGCTATCTTATTTACTCTAGGACGCGGGCTCGGGCGAGAGACTAGACTTGCCTGGATGAAACAAAATTCTTTTACGACCGTAGAATTTGGGTTATACTTTGCGTGACTAAACTAAGTTTGCGTTTCAATAAAAATACTTTACTTAAATATTCTTCTACAGTAAGCTAAGACGGCTTAGAAAAATTGATACAAATGAACTCAATCTAATTATTTACTAGAAAAAGAATTCTTCAAAACAAACCCTATATTTCTGCAAAAGTGGGATTGGCAAAAATACGAAAATAAAGCCGTAGCTGCAGGCTTTGGATACTAGAGTAGTACTGCCCAAATTGTCGCAAATACGCTTACAAACCACATACATTTTGCTTTGGAAAGAATGATGTTGGACGGCATGATCATTTTGGGATATTCAGTGAGTGGCAAGTGTGCACATACATAATGCTGAGATGATTGAATGAGATCCGTTTCCCTCAGACATTAGGTACAGTTTTCTTTTTAACCTTCTGCATTCTGCATCTATCCGAGACAATAAACCAGTGAACTGTAGTGAAGTTTTTATGTGAATTCATGCACGATCGAGCTGAATCATGTAAACCGTGCTTTTGCATATGCCACTTCCACTTTTTATGGCAGAGACACACTATTGCTCGTATTTCAAAAGTGGAAAACAAGTGTTTTTCAGACTTCAATTTTACCTTAGCTTTTTCATGTTTATGATAATTTGGTAGTTAATTTATGGCTGGAACATTTTATTTCAATGCGAACTCATAAGCCGAATCTGGGACAAAAGTTAGTGGTTGTTGGTTTGAAATAAGGTTTGATGCGATGAGCATAATATTTAGTATTGGTAGTTCAAAGCTGGATGGTACTATGAAAAAATACAAAAATATTTATGGTTTAAAGGTTTCGTTCACATGCATTGGCATAAGCCACGTAGCTACCCTAGAAAAACTAGACCATACCACAGCATTGTTGCAATGCTACATTAATAATTAAGTGCGCAGCAATTGACAGATTGTAACAACGAGTTTAACAAGCTTACGAACTTCTAACTAAGTTATAATAATTTTACCTTTCAATTCATTTCTTATTAGATCCTTCCTTTTAATGTGTTTTAACCTCTTATGGTGTTTATACATGCAATAACGCTTCTAGAACCGCCATTGCGAGTATTACTGTTGAGAATAGAAGTGAGTGCAAAATTTAACTAAATTTAATACTTTCTTAAAGCATTACAAATCCATTAGGCATCAACAGCAGCTCTACTAAATGTCATAATTTTGAATTTTTTTCTGAACCATCATCCTGTGTCGTTCAGCTGCACTTTGTGACTAATATCTTAAACTCTAATTATAAGTCGAATGGCATTTTCCTTAAAAAGTGTGTTTTTAACACGGGACTACCCCCATCCTTCGTTCATCGGGATACTTCAATATAATTCTCACAAAAGTAATGATGCACCTTATTATTGCGCCATCATCCCACACTGTTCCCACCGCACCGCACAGTACCGGTATCGTTTGTGTGAATCTGAGTTGCAAAGTTCTATTCGCAATAAATTAACTCAGTATGAGTAATGACAGGTTGTGTGCAGTCAGGAAGGGTTTGGGCTGGACAGATGCATGATGGTCCAATATATAAAAAATAAACTAATAATTTGCAATGCATGGGTTAACGTTAAATAGAATCCCTAAGCTAAATTGAAAAGCGATGCAATTTTTAAATGCCGTAACTGCTCATGCCCAATTATTAAGTCCTGCGGAAATGACACGACTCTCTCTCTCTCTGTCTATGTTCTCGGCTAGTCAAACAGTCCGACAAAATAAAGTGTAATGATTAAAACAACTACACATGAAATGACAACCAGGTCTGGTGAGACACGAAATGTTCAAATAATTTGACAGTCAGTCGTAAACATTACTTTAGCTTTAACTGGCTACAATTAATCAGGAATTAAACACTATCCACTGGAGACTACATTAATAAACCGTGTCAAGCACGGGTGCAAAAACCAACCCATACCATATTTAGAGTATGGAAACAAATGTCAAAGTAACCAAACTGCTTGATTGGCATTGAAAATGCGTTTGCTTGCAAATCACACAAAACAAGATAGTACATATTTGCCCACTATAACATGATAACTGGTTTTGCATATACTTGAGGGTAGGTTACATATCGATACGCCGTTAAGTACGAAGCTAGGCGTGCAAGTAGAGTTTGCATTGTGTCATTAAATGGTAGTAAGCAGGAAGCAGCATGCTCATGCAATTTAGCTACAAACCCGATAAGCTAATTCTAGCCCCAAACCGGAAATTAGTTGCCGTCAAGTCCCTTTAAGTAGGAAGCACATGCTCTGTTGTCACTAACTCCACATATATTAAATTGGAAGTGTCATGCATTGTGTTGTTATCATACGATTGCGTGGTATTAGGCAAGAAGCAGCATATGCTTGGTATATACGCGCGTCTTGGAAGAAGCGGTACTGGCCCCGTTTCCAGAGGTTACATGGAAGAATCAATGCAAATGCGTAAATAAAATGCAATCAATCGAAGTCACTGAAACACCGCTTCCGAGAAAACAGGGTTGATTCAAGACAAACGTGCTTCTTTGACAGACGGACAGACGGAAAATACTATCGCAATACCTAGCATATGCTAAAGCATATGTCCTCGGTAACAAAGCGCAATCATTTTTGAAAATCGAACTTTGTCTCTGATACCATGACAACCCTATTGTCCCAGTTGTCAACCAACAACAACTACTACTTTCACGGACACACGGACATTATTACTCCACATCATTCTTGTCCATAGCTTTGTGCTCGTCAGTCGTGATTTTGCCATTCTCTCTCCATTGCCCAGTGTAACTGGAAGTGATAATCCAACTTTCGCCTAGTTTGACTAGAAGTGATAATTCAACTTTCGCCTAGTTTGACTAGAAGTGATCATTCAACTTGGATTACGACAATGAGCGAGGTGGATCTCAGCACTGATTCGTCCAGCGAAGAGGGGTGAGTACTAATTTAATTTGTAAAAAATATTTCGACCATGGATCAATGCTAATGTACTGTTTTATTGCGATCAGCTTTGAAGAGCATTTCTTGGTAGTGGAAAAGCCAATGTTTGGAGAATACCGCTGTTATCTATGTTTGCACCGATGGAGTAGTGTCAGAGGACACGAAAATCTTGGACAAGAGTGCAAGGTCTGCTCCAAGTCAACCTCTACATATCACCTGGAAGCTTTGTTTTGCTACTGCTGTCATAAATGCGAAATCCAATGGAAATACAAACGGGTGGAGACCGGGCTTCCTTGTAGGCGCTGTAAAGAAGCAGGAAGGAAAACCATAGTCATGCCGGTGGACGAAGAGCAAGCCAAAATTGAACGAATCTACTGGTCTAAACTGCCGGGTAAAGGTCGAAGGAACTATTTAGGTGGAGATGGTCCTCACCAGGATGGGTACTGTGAAGCGTGCGCACTGTACGGGGAAAATATTTGCCTTTTTGGTGGAAAGGTTCCTTTAAATACCCCAAACCCACATGAAATTGCGCAAGCAATTAACGGAACACGAGTCCACCTCAAGATGAAGGAAAACGAAACAATCAAAGGAGCTGAGACAGGAGTCTTACCTCCGATTAAAATTTGAATCAACCAAATCAAAAATCAAATACTCATCATAATACAGTAGCCTTCAAAACAACCTAACTGTCTTATACTAATTTTGCCGCACGGAAGTGCGGCATCTTAAAAACATGTACACTATGATGTAAAATGAAATGCTTCTAGGAAACGTTAGTAAGTTGAAACAAAATTGAACTTCGTACGTAGTGTAACTTGAGATATTAGAATTAGATTTCATTAAATGTTTTGTGCTCTAATGACAATAACGTTAATATTATTTAACACTTAAGTGAAGTATCAGGGATGCATTTCATGTTTATTCTAAAACCGCTTGCTGTCACTTTCAATATGACATGCTAAAACCAAATACTTGCATATACATATGCAATGCAATGCATACAGTCAATACATTTTACCCACATGGCACATGGTCATGATTTCATACGTATTGATTCAGATTCAAAAGGGGTGATTCCGATTTCCTTTGTTTGTTTTCCGCACGAACATTAACCCATTATGTACACTCGCAGCTCTCCTATCTCGTGTCTCGTGGCATTCTTCTAAATCCAAGAATCCAACCGGCCATACATAATTTCATATTCCCTACTAGTTTATGATATCACGTCCTTCCCACACGCCACACGCACCAGATTTTGGTGGGTCAATCTAACAAGAATTGGTGGACAGCGAATGCGGGTAGCAGACCAGGATGAGCGCCCCTGAAACACTTTGATCACTATAGTCATGTGATCAAAGTCGTAGTAGGATTTGCCTTCTAAGTATCCATAGTGACTGCGCAAGGTTCCACTGTCGTAGTACAGAAGTCTAGAAAGGATCGCCCCATACTATGTTTGTGTGCTACCCGGGTTTTCCAGCTCCCTGTACTCGGATGGGGAAATACCCGACAATGTCTCCGCCGCACGGTGACTGAGAGCTTAGGTCTAGGTGGTGGATACTAAATACACAGAAACAGGAGAACCGCTCGGATCCCAGTCACCGATCGTTCTCCGTTCAATTCAGAAGCGGAGGAGAAAAGTGTATCGTTTGTGTACTCTACCACTGCCACTTTAACCATTTAGGATTACTTTCACTAGCCGGCGTCTGGTAGGGCAATAAAATTAATCAATTTGGAAGATGGGACAATCAAGGGCAAAGAGATCTGCGGAATTGCCATTTCAATAGAATAAAACAGCACGCGGCTTCTGTGAGAGTCAATTCTAGTTACGGAATAAAAATCCCAAATAATCCAAATATAGTTTTCAATTGGGGAATCGACTATGTCAGACGCTTCAGCACCGCAGCAGCCAACGGAAGAGCCATCGGATAGCGTCAAGGTTGAATTTTCAAGTTTAACTTCTACGGAAGGTGAAAGTGAGGTTCTTACGACAATCGAGATTCTTAAACTCTTTGACGACAATGAACCCGAGCTTACATCAACCGCAATGTCTGATGATTATGCCAAAATACCTCCAGGAGGATCCGGAGCCTCCTCATCCGCGACGGCAAGGAAATATCTCGTCGAATCTGATGATGTCCCAGAGGAGTCGGGTGGTGGTTGCGGTGAGTATAATTCTGAAACTGACGGTGAGAATATAGTGAGACAAGGACAGCATCAGGATGAGGACGAAGAGGATGACGATACACTCTCCTCTGAAGCCTTCGTGGATGACATTGAATTAATATTGATGCCCGAAGGGACTGAGGATTTACCAGAGGACCGTGACAATTCTCCGAAATTGGTTAGAGTTACTGAGCTTGGGGATGAGGAGTACGAGGAGGATGACTGTGACTTTAGGAAAATGGATGCCAGTGAAAGATCAGACAGGGAATTGGAAACCCCTCATGCAAATTACACGGGAGAAAATAGTGTGGAAGAGTATGAGGATGAAGAGGAGGCGATGGAAGGAGCTGTTGGGCTCACACATTCTATTTCTAAATCCGAAGTCTACGTCTCATTTGAAGATGACGACCGGAGTTGTTACAGTTATCATTCTGGGGAAGGATCTGGTCGGAGTAGAGGAGAGAGAAAGTACAGAACTAATTCCGGAGTCCAGACGGATATTACAGCCCTGGAAAAGGATTGCTTTGGGAAGCAACCTTCCTTTGATTTTAAATCCAGGAAGGCTTTCCTAGGTGGCTCCGTGAAAGCAAGTGGGTCAGGGAGAGCAAGTCATCCTGTCAAGAAATTAAATTGGAAAAGTGAACTCACTCTTCTTCCTTCAAAAACTAAAATTGGTTCATTTGGCTACGGTGCTTCATATGGGGCTTTGATCAAGGATTCTAATGACCGGGATCAATACTCATCGAGGGTGACCAAGTTTACAAGCCAGGTTCGTGTCCAGTTTGACCTAATTCCTACTTGAGTATGTATGAAATACTAAAAGAATTTTCCTAAAGAGAAAATATTGCTTTTGTGTACACAAGGTATGGTCATGCAAGAAAAAACAGACCAACAAATCGGGTGAATGCTTTTAGTAGATTGAAAAATAGAAATGCCAAGGAGAAATGTATTACGTCAAGGAGAAAGCAGAAAACTGAGAAAGTGCAAAAGCTGAACTTTCCGCATTCATTCATAACGAGGGCGGAGGAGGAGATAATGATGCTCCCACCACAGTTACTCCCCGAATGAACTAGCCCTTCTTTATTAGTAAAGTTGGCAGTCGGCATCTAAATNAGGAGGAGATAATGATGCTCCCACCACAGTTACTCCCCGAATGAACTAGCCCTTCTTTATTAGTAAAGTTGGCAGTCGGCATCTAAATGTCAACCTAAATCACAAGACTGATTTACGAGTCCACGCGGGTGGGAAAGCGGCGGAAGTTAGTGTACTCCTTCGAGAAGGGGTTGTAAAAAAGGGGAGCTTTCTCACGAGGTTGCATCAAATTTATTAAAGGCGTGGTCTTACAGGAATACTTTAGTAGGGAGGGATTAAGTAATTGCACTACCTTTCGGAATATAAGCGATTCGGCTCATGGCTCTATATCTATACGCCGGAATGCATTGTGTATTGAAGGAGAGCTGTGTACAATATTTAATTCCATGCCATTTTCTGCTGAGTTTTGTTGCCATTTCCCTGGAGCGAGAACTTTGACAAGTTCGATAAAACACAAAAGAAAGAACCTTTGAGTTCTCCCTCTTCAACATTTCCCTACGCAAATTACGCAAAGAAACTTCAGGTTGGACGCGGAAAGAAGCACAGTTTTTAAGCAGCCGGAACAAGTATTAATTCGGAAATGAGCCGACAAAAGCCACTCACGACACCGCTAATAAACTTTTTATTGGAAATGAAGTGAGTCGTTGGTTTTGACTCAAAAACTTTAGCCATTATTCCAATAAACGTCCTTGTCGAGCTCAAGGAGCAAGTAACATAACATTGCGCCTTTCACTTTCTCGTTCCACCTTGCATTCCGTCGTCGTCTTTCCCCTCGTTGTCATGCAGGGGGAAAGCCTCATCCATCCACCTCCCAAGGAACTCCTCAGTCTGTTCATGGCACATCCAATTTCAAAAAATATCTCATTTTGTCACCATCGTTTCCCCCCGCACTCTTAAAGGAGAAGGGGAATGTTCTCATGAGTCCAGGAATGTCTTCTGCTAAATTGAAAATGCCAAACTAAACCCACCTGGAATCGGAGAGTCCGTCCTTTTCGCTTCCCGTCGTCAATCGATAGTTTTCGTTTCTCCTAACGTAAGGATGGATACTTTTGGATAATGATTTCAAATCCAGGGCAAACAGGTTTAGAGATTCCACAGGACAATTTACACCATGGACGGATAGGCTTGACTGGATGGAAGGAATGCAAAGTGGAAATTACATTGTTCTAAAGGATTTCTGGTTTGCCAGAAGGTGGAATTTCAGCCGAATCGACTCAACGGCCAGAGTTATGAAATCCTGAGGGATCAATGGAGCAGGATACGTTCATTCCATGACATGAACAATGTTTTTGGCCCGTCATAAACATACTATTTGAGAATCGAGGTCAGGCGTCAGGACTCCTATGCATGTGTAATCTAATCTACTCTGCTCAGGCAGACATGTATTAGCCAAATTCAAGCAAGAGTCCATAAAGAATTGATTGAATTCAAACTTCAAACGATGGCGAAGTGATTCTGTTTCAAAATCCAATTAATGCATTTGACACCCTGTCTATTGTATTTTCTTGCTCTAGAATAGAGTTACGTAGGACATGGAACTAATAATAGAAGCGATTGCTAGGAGAAGGCAGGACATCACTCCAGACTAAAATTTAATGGACGTCTATTATTATGTACTTTTGTCCAGGACAACGTTCTCAGCTCCAGCTCCCAATTTCTGAAGCCCAGTACACTGTACAGAACGAGGAACTTGTCTCGGAACTTGAATCATTTTGGATCCTCGGAGACAACGCTCGTGTTGCCAATGACGGAAACGACGGCGACGGAGTCTACAAGATACAGAGACAGGATTTACTCTTCAACCACTTCCACAGGCACTCAATTCAAAGGTTTTGGCTAAATTTACTTTTCTGCTTCCGTTTCCACAACTCCGTTGCGTTGCTTTGCCCTCAGCATGGCATGCATTAACGTGATCTTATTTTCCATTTACCCTTCCGCGCCTCATTTAATCGAATTCCGTCCGTCTCACACGGTGATTTATTACATTACATTCACAAGTACTTTCACCCATTGGCAGAAATCAATAAAAAAAATAGGATGGACATAAATTGGAGTTATCCCATTTCCCATTTCAACTACCTTAACTTGGAAGAACTTGTAGTTGGCGTTTCCTTATTTCTGCTTTTGTACTCTCGCAAAAGTAAAATCAATAAGATCTTGTGGAAAGGAGTTTAGTTTCCCTGAAGGAAAGTTAAGTGAAAAAGCATGCGGTTTAGAGAGCACACCTGGGTGACTGCTGCGCGGCTCCTGAAATAAGAGATAAAGCAGAGTTTTAGTTCTCCAAACTTCTGCTTCGGAAGATAAAAGTAAAATCTCTCAAAGATCTTAGAACTCCTAATGGAAGAAATAGTACTAAGAGGGCGGAAAATAAACGTGTGGATACGGTCGCACTACAGGCACACAAACTGATATATTATTTACTTGAATGGTCCCGAGTTTTAGTCTTTTTCTGCAATGATTCATTCTTTTTTCCATGTGAATTCCAGGAGCTCCTTCAACCCATTCCTACCATTTGCCAACCCAGGGAAGCTTTTCCAGTCCAAGAAGCCAATTGTCCTCCTTCGGTGGTCCGTCGACCAAAAATTTTCGTTCGAGTTTGCCAGACCTCAGTTCGAGTGGTGGCATGCATCATCAAGACAATAAAAGACGCCAAAGTCAGAAATCAATGAGAGGTTCCCAGCTGGGAGGGTCGTCTTCTTCAAGTCGACTTCGTGGTGGACGTAAAAAGTCATCCAGTGATGATGAAACGTCTTCACTCATAGATGAGTCTGAACGTTGTCTGCGGTCAAGCATAGATCTACTTCTTACGGACGACTACTCAAGCCCTGGATCCGAGTATCCATATCGGCATTTTAGTTCTGGCTCGTTTCGCTATTCTAGCCGACGCTCTTGCTCTCAACCCATTTTAACCGGTAGGTCGTAAAATCATCTCGAGTCTAACCGTGTATCCCACGCCTTAACAATACAAAGGGTATAAGGATTTGGCAAACCATTTTATTATGCTGTCTTTTGAAAATAGATCAGGGATATTGTGCAGAGCCAAGGGATGTCGTGATGGGGAGTCCCTTTCTTCCAAGAAAATTGAGTGACATGAGGTGTTCCAAATGGGCCAAAGTGATTCTTCCTAATGGCCAAGTGTCTGTGGTGGCCGTACGGGATACAGATGAGGTCAAAGACATCCTTACAGTTCACACGGATACTGGATGCGTTCTGAATCTCCCATTTCGAAAAGTAGTTTTTGCCTGGCGCACTAAAAGGTAGACAGACTGGGATTGAAATTGAAAGAAAGGCTGAACTTGTCATGATGGAAGTTAATTTTAAATGATGTAAAAATAATTATTTAATTAATATATATCATTGTCAACTCAATCATTCCATAAATCAAATTTAAAGCATCAAATCCCATATCAAAATAACTTTTGTCTTCTCAGTGCAATTGTCAATTACGCCCTTCAAATCAAATATATCTTAATAAAGAGTGTTGATTTGTTTTGTCAAAATGAAAACTGTGCGTTTTATTCACTTATATTCATCTGTTGAAATAATATTAATCGTTCCTGAGGTGTCCGTGAAAAAAATTACATATTTTACACTAGGTTGGGAAATAAACGCTTTCGCTTCCGATACAACTACAACACAATACTCGACAGCAATACTTTTACCAAATCATATTATATACTTGGGCACCTTGTAAAGATTTAATTTTAATCTAATTAAGAACGTAATACATTTCTTGAATTATATCGCGATTACGCTAGCGTAATACTGCCCTGTGTGAACCACTTGAGGATTCTGGTTTAATTAAATAAACAAAAGAAAACAAAAGCTCAACTCAAACACAAACCACAAATAGTTAGAAGACCTCCAAATTTAATGTACATTTACATATAATGGGCTAATTGTATACTGGAAAAGACAATATTAATCAATGCCATTCAAGAGGGCCACGGCCACAATAGTTTCGACATCAATTGATCCTCTCTGCTATTTTCCAATTTTAGGTTTAAGTAAGTATTAGAGTAAGAAAATTGAACCGGCGTTCAGACAAGATCCTTTATCCTGACGTAATTAGCAGTATACTGCTTTTGGCTCTTATTCAATGGCTGTAAAAGATTTTCCCAGAGCCTCAACTAATACATGTACACGTATTCTATAAATTCCTAAACTCGTATTTTTGTCTTTATTTGTTATGAACATATTGCAGTTGCGGTCACGAGCTGATTTGCACGTATATTCCTCAATCACCTTTTGTTCTCGTTAAAATTACACGTTAGCAAAAATCCTCGAGTCAGCTTATTTTCTAATGTCACTCCGCATCAAACTAAGCAGGCAAAATGGCCATGTACGACTATACTAATCAGAGGTGGACCACACACTATCTTTACAACAAAAAACACAAAAACACTACACGTTAATTACAATTAAAAGGTACACAACAGAATGATATTGTAGAGACATCACATACGCTCACCTCACCTTCATGTAAAACAAATGGGACCAAGGGTCGTATTTAAATATAAATTAGCTAAATTATAATTTTTGTACGGGTTATAAAGAGGAAACTACTCAAAGAGAGGGGTTGAAAACCTGCTCCTCCATTAATTAATATTTAATAGCTCTTCGTGTAAATCGCTTTTGATAAAGTATTGTATTATCTAGTGTTCTAGTCAGATCTTAACTTGATCGTGCATCCTTCACATCTCAACAAGCACTACTTTTTAAATCCGCTAACATCTTTAACGCTTGCTCCCCAAGAATTACTGAAGAATCTCTCTTATTTGAATTCGCATCGGTATTATTATCTAAACTATCCGGACTCACATTTCCACTGCTGTCTTCAGAGGTGATGAGCACCTTTGTCGTATTATTATTACTCCGAGTCTGGACTAAGGAATGTCGAGGACTTGAATTAAGTTGTAGTCGAACAGACTTGTCAGGGCCAATCACGCCAAGACCATTTGTCACAATCACATTGTTATGATTACTATTCAAGTAATTATGGGTGGCCCTCAAATGACTGGAATTCCGATTATTTGGAATCATTCCATTTGCAAGGGATTGAAGGTGTTGCTGTTGCTTTTGAAGTTGATGTTGTATTTTTTGCTGTTGTTGCTGAACGTGCTGCTGTTGAAGACTGTCACGAATTTGTGAAAGAGCACTCAGCAACTGATTATTAACCGCATCAAGTCGGGCAATCTGGGAATCATAAATAACAATTTAATAAGTACTCTAGGTAACTAATGGAATGAAAAATACTTTCTTAAAGTTTATTCATTATAGAATTATAGCATACCTTTTGTTCTTGCACGTCGATCAACTTTTGTTTCTTATCTAAAGCCGAAAGCAGTTCCTGCTCTCTCTTCATCTCTTCTTCAGCACTCAGGAGACGTTGCAGAAGTTGCTCCATTTCTTTGGTATTCTCTTCAACGTACCTCGAACTTCGATTACTATCGCATCCGACAGACACAGTGGGGATTTGAGTTGAAATTCCCACGTCAGACTCACGTCTTGAATGCCCAGGGGAGTCGTGCCCAAATAAGCGTTCTTCGGCTCGATTTAACTTTACTTGTAGGGCTTCCATGGCCCGTCGCAATTCCATCATCTCACGTTCGTACTGTTAATAAAAATTACAAAATTCGTTAATTGCCTGATCCACCTTCATTTTAAGCTGCAGTGTAATCATAGTAGAGATCCCCAGATTACAAATGCAACTAATTCCGACAATTATATGAAACATTCAAGCAGTAGCTAAGCCAAATTGTTGTGAAACACTAGACTACAGTAGATGTGAAAACAAAGGCATACTCAATTCCTACAAGACCCAAGTGTTTTCAACTGCACGGAATTGCATGTTAAGTTTCCACATAGTGTGAGTACTAAAGTAGGGGTTAATTTTTGACAGAACTGAAAGAAAGGACAATTGCATTAACATAAAAAATACAGAAAAAATTCTACATGCAAATTAAAAAAAACATGCAAAAATAAATCGCACGGGATAATTACCTCCAGGGGATTGATTCCGAAACCGGCATTGGAGTTCGGAATAGAATGTCTCACCTCTTCTAATGTTTTCTCGCCGTTACTTCCGTCTGGGTTTGGTCTGGTTCCTGAACTTCTTTTGTGTGCATTGGATCGACGTGGAGGCAGCTGAGGAGCCGCATTTTCCATTTCGTTATCGTTCACATGTCCACTGTCTGAATCTTCATCTGTCGACGAGCTGTAGGGATGATTCTTCCTCAATAGTTCAGCAGATGATCTCCGACTCAAGCGAGTGTGAACCCCTTGGACATTCGTCGATGGTTTGACTTTTCCATGCGGTTTAAATGGAGCCGGGTGCGATTGAGGGAAGACTTTCTTTTGGCTCAAACGTTGTCGTCTGCTCGAACCTACTGTACTTGATGCATACTCACAATCAGAAGAACTGGAAGATCGAGAAGCTCTGAAAAATAAAATTCGATTATTAAATTGTAAAAATGAATTGGGTGGTTTTCATTCAATTCGAGATTCAATTATACCTTTGATTGTCAGTTGCGATATTGGGAACTTGCCCGTTCTCAACGCCTGCCAGACTAAGGTCGTCCACACTCAACGAACCGTTCTTTCGATTGAATCCCGGGTTGTTGAAATTTAGTGGAGTAATTCGCCCATTTATGTCTCTGTTCTCATTCCAGGACGGAACTTGTTCAGATCCATGAAGAATCTCATTTCCTCCTTGAGAGAAGTTAATCTTCTTCGCCTTATCTTCTCCTTCCAAGACAGGGCTTTGACTTTGGTATCCAGATGAAGCTTGGGAGCCAGACCTTTGGTTGTTGTTCATTATAAGATGTGGGATTTGCAACTGCAGCGGATTCGTAATCATGTTCATATTTGGGGTTTTGTTCATGTTGACCTGTGTTATATTCTTCACATTGGGGTTTGAGGTATTATGAATCACATTGGACACAGCATATATTGGAGTTCCTGAGTGAGCCAAATGCACAGGTACTTGATACTGATGATTTAGCGCGGGGTTCCCATTTATCGGTATAGAAGTGCGGTTCCCGCTGCTCACTGGGATTCCCAACGGAACACTTGGGGCCGGTGGTGGTGGGCCTAAGTTTAGTAAAACATAATATGTAATATGTTATTTCACAGGATACAATAATAAAGTTTTTGCAGAATAAAACAGTGTTAAATTAAACTACCGTTTGGTGGTGGAGAAGCCAAATGTGGGAACGGAAACAGTGATACGTTTGTTGCATTAGCAGGCTGCTTCAACCAATTGTGAATGGTTTCTAGAATATCTTGTAACTGCTTGAAACGGTCATTCTGTGTAATAAAATTGGGAGTTTTAGCCTTGCTTTCTAATAAATTGGTACTAAATAAATGACAACTAATCAGTTACCTTTGGTGCAATTTTAGAAACGGATTCACTCAGCAGTGTGGAAAGAATGCTTAAGTGTTTTCCAAAGTCAATAAATCCCCCAGGTGGAACGGTGCTGTCCCTACTATCTGTCGAATTTGTTGATGACCTTTTGGCATTATCTTCCTCCAAGGGTGTCTAAAACGACAAAAGACACAATTAGAAGTGAATCCTCGCTGTTGGATGCAGGAATATTTAGAATTAAATGTGTGCAGTGTGCACGAGTTAATATAATAGAAAAATTCTAGCACACGCAACGGGTAAGTTGATGAAGAAAGACTTACAGAAATCATCAAAAGAAAGGCCTTCATGTTTGGCGCTTCTTTCTCAACAAAGTCGTTAATGAATTCCATGTAGTTTTCTTTCCCCTGGAATCGTGTGAAGTTTGCCAACGTCTGAAGTACTTTTGCAACCATCGTAAGATTTCTTGCTGATTTCTCAGTGGGATACTCTAATAAATTGACACAACCCCATCCGTCTTAATTAGTTCTGCTTTGTTATGCATGTGCAATCGCGAAAGAATTCTGATGTCCCATGAATTTCAAATGTAGTGGGGGTACACACAAAACACTTTATCCAAAATAAACCTCGTCTATAGATTAGTTTACGTTAACGCTAAGGTTAACCAGCTTTTGAACCTACCAAAAAAATCTTTCTCCAGTGTTTTTAAACAATTAATTAATTTTACCGGCTCAAGAATACAAACTAACCATTCGTGATGTTGAAGAGACTAGGAGATAAAATAGCAGGGCATAGAAACCGAAGAAAAATGGAGGCTGAAATCAAATGGTCACTCAGTTCATCTCTACCAGCCGATCTCAGGGCTTCACGGCAGTGGGCAAAACATTCCCTCAATTCGCTACAAAAGTGTAACAATTATTAAGTCATCTAATTAAGAATATGGAACTCCCGAAAATTAAAAGAAAACTTACATTGGGAATATGGCGTGGGAATGAAGAATGGATTTCCAAACGGTGTCAACAGCCATTCGCAAGTTCTGTTGATTCTTGGTTAAATTAGAAGATTGTTGAATCTTCATCGGATCAATTTCACAGTCGTACAAATCTTCGGAACTTTGGAATTTTTCAATGAAAGATCCCAAGCTCGCTTGCAAATATTCAGCGCCAGTTAATTTCAGGAACGCTTCCATCGCCTTCGTCGCTATCGAATTTCCTCGGAAAGTCAACTTCTCGTCACCTGAAAAATAAATATTATTGAATTGCGTCAAAATCAAATCTAGCCACAGCTAGATACATTAGCCACGTGACAGCCATTGCCATTATAGTCGGAGCCGGCTTCGAACTCAAAACCTAAACCAGACAGAAGCCTTCTATCCTTTTACCACCTATCGTTTCCTAAATTGTCTTTCACTTCAAGAAACTTTTCCTCGCACATCAACTTATACCCAATCTAATCTTTAGTGCAGTTCAGGCAAGTTCTCCAGCCTTGCAACTTTCGGAGGGTGACAGGATAGCAAAAAGCGCTTAGAACTCTAATGGGTAATCAAGAGAAATCAAACTTTTAGCTCACCGTTTTTTAAAATTTCTTGCAGCGCCAGCTCAGCAATAAACTCTTTGGCAAGTCCCTCATGATGAAGCACATGAACCATGGCACTTGCTAAATCTTCTTTGGCTTTTACGCTCAAAACCGATTCCAGACATTCACTGACTGGGCCGTACTGATCCTTCATATACTGTTCAATGTAAAAAATGTTTAATTTAGTATAATACAAGCACCGATATTACTATGAATTAAAAAACCAACCTGGATGAATGGTTTGTAGCATCGAAGTGGCAAAATATCTACAGATTGATATTTACACTTTACTCTCAAAGACGGTGTATCCTTGTCCTTACTACTCAAATCCTTCTGGGAACCCACGGAGTCCGGTAGTACAGGATACCACTTCTCTATTAGATATCTGGAGTTCACTGTGTTCACCGGTATTTTTACCTTGCCTGAAAAACAACCAGAAAAAGAACGTATGGATCTCATCATCAGGCACTCCACATCTTTTGCATTATTAAATCAATCCATTACAAACACACACACACACAAAAGAATAAGAAGTGCAGGAAGCATTTCCTACTATTCCTCCTTTACGCTTTCCCAAGAACCCAATTTTCTGCCCCATTATTCTCTGGGACTTCTACCACTGTGGGGAAAGCAACGGCTACCACCAAACCATTTGACTTGTCATTTCTAAAAATTATACCTTCGTTCTTAGGTCCCCACTTCCATTTCTTTGCTCACCCTTACTCAACCAATATTACAAAAGGCCCGTAAGCCATCAGCCCTAGAAACGAGCAATGCCATAACTAAGCCGTCGGGTTTCTTTATACACTTTCCTAATATCAAAGTCCCAACTACTGCAATAACTCCCGAAAGCACAACTTATGTGGACAGATTCGAAGAAGTTGTCTGACCCGAGACAAGTTATGTTTGTCTCAAAGTCAGTCCCAATCTAGCAGAGAGAGGAAAACGCTTGGAATTTCATAACTAACTAAAATCCAACCAACATACTGCGTTCACCTCAACTAGAATAAGCATAAAACAAAATAGTTAGGAACAAAACATGGCAGTGAAAGAAATTAATCATTTCTAACTAGCAGGATAACATGAAAGGAAATTGCATACATTCCGGATGATACAAATGATAACATCTTAAAGGACTTACCAATGCAAGTATTTCTCTCCTTCTTCCGCTTCTTATCCCCTTCACGGAAGAAAACGATTGTGATTTCTTGAACACAGTTTGGAAGTTGTGTGAACTCAAAGTGTTCCCCCCAAAATAGCATATCAGCTCTTGGCTTTCCACATGTTCTCGCATAAAGAACGTCATCCAGGTACAGTTCACAAAAGTATTTTTTGGATGAAGAATGCTTTCCACTTCCACCACCCACACCTTTCGCTTCAAGAATCCAAATCTTGAGTGAATTTTCAAGTCGACGAATTTCATCCGCATGAGGCTTAATGGCTTGTCTTAGGGCGTGAACCCAAGAATCCCTCTCAGCTGTCGAAGAGCAAGTATAGTATTTGGATCCATTTGTTGGAGTTACAATTTGAAATCCGTATTCTTGACTCAGGATGGACGGGTGGAGTGGACGAATGGCAATGTCCCCACTGGCTAAATCCATTGTGGACATCATTCCATTGTTAACAAAATTACTTACGGAATGATTGGACCATGCCAGGAGGCTTTCATGAGATCGGGATGTTCGTAGTTGAGTCGAATATTGGACACTAGTGAGTAAAATTGAAAAACAAACTTTTTAATTGATGCCTGTGCAAGTACAATGTCGCCAGTTCTTCCACAACACGAGCCCCATAAAAATGAATGGACTCTAATTGTCGCAAAGTGGTGCGCACTAAATTTACAAAATAAACCGGGAAGGAACCAAAAAAAAGAAGAGATAATAATTACCTTTCTGTATCAATGCCGGGGACTTTCTTCCGCTCCAACTTTGTGACACTTTTGGTTCTTTTCAAAGGATTGGATTTGAAAGACCGCTTTGAGAAGAAATTCTGTAATCAACATCAGAGGTTTCAAAAGAAGAGTCAAGATAAGAAAAAAAGGTCCAATCTAATTATACATCCGTTTCCTTCTTTTTCGGTTCAAAGGTACAGTAAATGAAGTTAAGTCAAAACAAATGTAAACAATTTCCCAGAAACTCGTAAGCCCAATTAACTTAAGTAGAACGAAACGGAGTGCACAGTGTAATCCATGTCTATTATGTCAGAGGTCCTGGCCTGCATTAAAAAAGAAGCTTGTTGCATGATAAACCAAACTTACAGCAAATCTCGAGGGCGTTTCTCGACCTAAAAGTGGAGTCAACGGAGCACTACTTCTTCTCCCATCATTTCCGCATGCCTTGTCGTAGCTAGTATCTGAAAACAAGAAAACGGAATAGAAATTAAAAATAGGTTTCAAAGATATCAAAATATGTTTTGATCACCCCTCTTCTTTCCCATTGCCCTTCATCCCGCCCACCCGAGTTTAACAATTCAAATCCCTCTTTTAATTGTTAACTTTGTTAACTGCGGTGACTGACTGATGTCGAGTGGATCACGCGAGCGGAACCAAAATTTGACACGACTGCCCTTCAAAACTATATGTTCGATGTAAATGTGCAGATCACCAGAGCAGATCCATTCAAACAAAATGCGTGAGCATTTATGACTGTACGAAAAGCTTATAGAGCCCAACTACCTTGTAACCGCCAGAAGTCAACGGATATCTCAGAGGTAAACAAGACAAGGCAGAATTGGTTGTTCATAATGGTTTCATACTACTACCACTACGCACTAGCCGCATTATGATAACTAATCCATCCAGGCATGTAAAAATCAGTAGCTTACACTGCACATTTTAAGCTTCTTGGCAACTGCGATCTGTCGCTCAAGCAAATAATCTCTTTGCCATTAATTACAAAGGTTTCTTTTTATCTCTCACACAATTGTGCGAATAGGTTTATTGCTTCGGCCCTGATGTTCTTGCTGCATGAGCATGTTTTCTAGATTTCTGTATTTGGAATAGCGCGGAGAAAATATTGAATTGCTATTGCTTATCAGTAACAATTAACAGCCGTTATTACCATTCAAAGAGGTTGTAAACATTTCAATTAATTAGCTATCCTCCATCACCAGTGCTCTGCTCTAATTAAAAGCTGACACTAGCCTTGAGCTCAAAACTTAACTTGAAAAAACCGCAACTAATTGTAAACAAATTAAAAGTCATCTAAATTCTCATTCAGTAGCGCAACAATCTTTTGATAGCTCAGCCCCTATGTTAGCTCTGTACTGTAAAATTTGTCAACACAACACAAAATAATTGTAGACAAAAATGCCTTAATTAATGAAACAAACCTGAAGGACAATACTGCTCATCTTCGTCTTCCAGAGAAGACACTACTTCGCCGGTGACGTTGATGCCCGGGATATTTTTTCCCGGACGGCCATGCCTCACCCGAGGACTGCCATAATAATCCTCATCACTCAAATCCACGTCACCCCGACCCACTCCATGTTGATCCCGACTTTTTCTTGCTACAGAACTTGAACTTCCTCCGAATCCAAAACAAGAATTTTGGAGTCGGGATCGACTTCGACTCTGGCGAATTGCTCCACTCCGGCTTCGACTTAAATCAAAAAAACTTTTTGTTCTTTGTTTTCGTTCTTCCGGTTCTGCATTGACCCGTGGCAAGCTCTTGGATCGGTAGTACATATCCTCTTGACTGTAGCCACTGTCGAGATTGCCATTACTGCCACAATTCAACCTACTTGTCGGATAATTGTAGTCCAGGTAAAATGCTCCATTGTAGGAGTCCACATCCAAGCACCATGGGTGACTATCCTGAGTTTTTTGCAGGGATAATTTAGGGTTCTTGAGTGGAGGCGTCGTCGAGGTCATGGTCGTTAAAATACTTGGCCTTGATGATCCCCCGCCATCCCCTTCGGATTTTTTCCTAAGGAGTCTGAACCGCCCTGGTAGAGTTCGACTTTTCTTAGATCTGTTCTTCACATCTCGAACTGTCGTCTTCCGAGGCGTTGGCGTCGATGACATTGTAATTGTAGTAATTCACCCCGGAATGAATAAAACAATTCACGGGTGATCAAAACATTTTCTTATTCTTCTTGGTACGGCCCTTTGCCAAGACGTCAAAGCCCTTTCCGTCCCCAGTCAACGCACCGAGTTAAAATGAGAATATTCTTCCTCACCGTTCAGTGATGATGATGAAAGTGGAGGATGAATGGCTTTGCTTTACTTTTTTTCAAATGTAAATCCAGCAAATCTTTCTGACTCATGCCAAAAAGGAACACTTGTGTCGTCTCGTATTATTTAACCATTTCCCATATGCAAGCACCCAGTTTGCATACAATCAAAATCTCTGCAATGCAAACTATGCTAATTCCACGGCGGTGAGTTTACACGGACTTTTAATTAAATCACATTCAAATATTCCTTTATGACTCTCCCACCTCCTCTTCCTTTTTAAATATCCAAGTCTTTTGCACTGTCTGTACTTTTCATGCACCCCACACAGCAGTCAGCAGCAACGAAGCGAGAAAAATAAGAACTCACTAACACTACACAATTCCAAAAAATTGTTATTATTGTGACTTCCGGTCTTTCTCTTGCCTCTCCCGCCCCACTGTACTGTCAACTGCGCACTTTAAAAAAATATTCTTTTAAATGTCCAATTCGCCTGGCCGGTCTACAAAATTTCAAACTTGAAACGAACGAAACGAAACGCAACGTTTTCTGAAGGACACACACACAACCTTTTGTTGTTAAATCCTACGCAGGTAGTGACTACTGGCACCGTGTACGGCAGACACACACTACAGAATTGGATATGCATTCATGACAAGACTGGACAAGTCCGTGACTCATGCAACTCACACCAAACCAACCAACCAACCAGCTATCACCAATTTGAACCCTTTTACTCTACATACGGTGACGGTGTGGTCAGGACTGACTACCTGGGCTCTGATTTACATACCCAATATTCACTTCCACACGTACACGTAGAAAATTCAAACAAGGGTTCAGCACGTCGGGCTTGACATCCAAATTTAGATTGCTTCCCTAAATCAAATGCACTTAAATCCCCTCCGTCCTGTCCTCACAGGTCACACTTACACAATTTCCTGTCTAGTCAACAATGCCCTACAGCTTGACCTGCCGCCAGTCGCAGACCCCGACCCCAACCGTATAAATTACACGAATGTATTTATTCGGGTTTTTCCATGCACAGGGCTGACATTTTTCGCTGTACGTACGTTCACTATCACAAATGCACTGGACTGAATTTAAATTCAACCGTCGTCAGATTCCAAAAAGATAAACCAGGCCAAATAGTATAGTGCACACTCGTCAAAAAATTAAACAAGAGCACAGATCTTTCAGTTCATCCGTTCACACACGTGTTTGCTTGTCTTGATCAAATGCCAACTTTATCCTTGTGGATGATATGATCAAAGAGCGTTTAAAAAACTCTTCTGCCAGTGTACTGTCAGTGGCGGTGTGGAATACTTTACAAATGTAACGTCAAGAAGACATTTGACGTTACCACTTGCATTGCATTTCGTAATAAGTCATTCACAACTTGTACTTATGTTTATAAAGATTACTTCCTGCCGATGTTTCATTTACATATGACAGTTGACACGATTAATATGGAACTCCCCACAACTAAGCCCGCCGACGTCAATACTGCGTAATGAGACTGGAACTACAACGGAGCACATAGCTTCCTCCTAAACAGCAGATTGTAAACTAATCATATGACAGAATCCAAATTGTCAATTTGAAATGCATTTAGTGAGATACGAGCGGAGGAATAAGGATTTCATCTACACGTTCAGTCAAATTTTATGCGTGTCTGCGTTTCATCCATGGCGTAACCTCCTCTCATCCCTCAAGTGCATTGATACCGTAAGTCACCGATTTCACCCAAGGTTTAACTTGACAATCAGCAATTCTAATTGCAAGGCTAAATATGAGATTGTGCAATGTTCAAGCAAACAGGAGTTGGGGGACTATCACTTCAAAGTTAAAGGAAGGTATCAATGTTCGGAATACGTACGTGCTTGCAGCAGGCACTCTTTGGCCAGAAGGGTGTTTTTACAGTAAGAGTAATAAAATCCTGGCTATTGTCAGTCAGTAGGTGGATTCAAAAGGACAATCACGATTTTCAGTAACATCATGCAAAAAAGAGGAGATTCGTGTTTTTCAAAACTGAATCTCTGCCAAGGATTTCATCATCAAGCGGAAGCCCCCACAGCTCTGATTTTAGCAAACTTATACTAGAGATATATTTCCCTTCAACCCGGCCTATTTTTTTCAATAATGTTCTGCGGTTGAGCAGATTGCCCATAAAGCAAATGTAGAATAATGAATCGTCCAGTGATTAGACTAATGACAAACCATGTTATCCATTAAACCAAGAGATAATTACAAAAAGACGAGAAGGACTCGAGAGTTGGGGGAAAACTACAGACATACATATTCATGATCTGGGTTTACATTAAGAGATAAAATACGGAAGTCAGGCAGGCTGAGCGTCATGCCACTTGATCACGGACTACAGGCTAGACCACATGCCGAGTGTAAATTTAGAAAAAAACA
Organism: Orthonychiurus folsomi; assembly: GCA_036851895.1. Lineage (NCBI taxonomy): Eukaryota > Metazoa > Arthropoda > Collembola > Poduromorpha > Onychiuridae > Orthonychiurus > Orthonychiurus folsomi. Next base: position 50,326 of record JAAXYW010000164.1, read on the forward strand.
CCAAGAAAATGTAAACAGGGACACAGAGAGGGTTATTAATTAGTGGGTTTCTTTTATTCTTGGTCAATTCAGTTCAGTTCCACAGTCCCAAGCAAAAAGGATTTCCTAAGTTTTGTAACTTTCATTTCACAGAAATCTCTATTGTTTTTGAACTCAAAACATTTGCTTTTGAAATAGGAATACGTTATAAGATGTGAGTTAAAAAATTATTGATTGCCCCTTTGTTTTCTTGTTCCAGTTTTTGTAAAGCGACCACCACTTTCACATTTTACATGAATTCCAAGAAAAGCGAAAACTTTAGATAGAAGAAGATTCAACCAAAGTATAGCACGGCAGCAATTTACTTATGCAGGCTACACTCTGATCGAATATAGGTAAAAAATTGCAGGAATCAAGGTGTTTTAGTTACGCTTGAATTTGGTAATGGTCTGCATGCCTGCTTGCTTTATCTCCAGTCTACCTTAAAATTGGTGTAAAATAAACTTTCTCCCTCTTGAGGTCACCGTCAATGATTTATTTTGAGCTTGAATGATCTTTCAATGTCATCACTTTTTCACTCCCAAAAGGTTTGCATTTAAATTCCAGAATGGAGAGAACAAACCAAACAAACTTCCCTGGCTATTCTAGGATAATGGAATAATGTAACTCAGGGTTTTCCTAGAAGGAGTATGTCAATATGCAATCAGACGTCAAAATAGTGTTAACTAGATTGGTCAGCCTCATTCCATTTTCCTCTACAATTGCATTGCAATTGAAAGTCAAGTTGAGTTTACGTAACAAATGAGCCCAGCCGACGCCTTTTGAATGATATGCTAACTTCAATCGAAGAAACGAAGAAAGGGAAACTTTCCCCTTACAGCGGCCAGTCAACTGCCCCCGTGGCTTCTCTCACACTAAAAGTTATGAACCTCACTAGTCAGTCCAGGAATTTTATTGCCCTAATTCCATTCCTCACTCCCGACCGCACTAACTCTGACGACTTGAACTTTCCCGGAAGGGAAATTTGAAGAATAAATTTCACACACCACAAACAAGCTCCCGGACTCTCCACACTCCAGGCCAATAAAACAGACCTTGGAAAATGTCAACCGGAGTGAAGCCGTAAAACTTTAGAGGATAGCTCAGGTCAAATCCTTTACTGTAAGCTTAAATTTCTTTCACTCCAACACAATGCTTTACTTCCACCTCTTCACAAAGGAATTATCCATCTGACCAAAAAAGACTGAAACTTACTCCAAGACCTATTCTTCCTTGTATAAAATTACTTAACACCTTCGGTCATCCATCCACCGCACCCGTTGTCTCCACTTCATTTCCTTTAGAAAACTTTGCGTTTTATCTTTTGACTTTTTGACTCCCACGACCTGGTACGAGTCGAGGTTTTCCCTCATTCAAGGAAAAAATCTCATCAAAATTTTTCTCAGCGGTTCTCCACTGGCATTTAATTGATCCAATAAAAGATGGAGTCTTTCCTCCCGCCCAAATTGCTTTCATTCGAAGAAAGGACCATGCGATTCTTCACAATCCGGAAGTTCAATTAAGTTAGCAACCAGCCAGGCGAATTCCCTCATACTTCGTACATACGTGCCTATATCAAATTGCAATCCCTTCCAAATTCCAAGCTTATAATTTAACGATCCAGCACCCCACTCCAACGCACAGCACTCGCACTTCAAAACAAGGGAAATTCCTAAAACTATGTAGTCATATGTCTCCCGAAATTTCTTGTAAGAACTCTACACGCTAGTTCCCACATCCGAAGATCAAATTCCACTCCACAACACACGCACACATGAAGCTCTGATTTTCAACTGACGAAGGATATTAAAAATGCGGGAAGGTCTCACTCCAAGGCGTACCATTGTGTTCTGAATTCATTTTTTTCACAGTCGAGTGATCACCATAACTTAAAAACGCAGTTCACGGGGTTTGTATATTACACAGTCTGTCGGTCATAATGATGCTTATTTCATTACACCAGAACCAAGTAGTGCAGAAGTTCCACTGACTCACTCCCACACACACACACACGTTCATAATCTGCCGAATAACCAGACGCGCAGTGTGGTAATAATAAAGTGTACCTGGTTATGGTTTAAGTAAGTGCAGATATTACGAGTATTTCTGGTAATAATAATTCCCATGCATGCACCATCAACACAAACACAAGGTAACCCAACACTTAAGTAACCACATGTGTAGAAGAGGGGTAACTGTTCGTTTATTCTTAAAAAAAGGAAGAGATGATAACACAAGGGTTGTGGGGTTTGTGCGAACACATTTTAAAAGCACTGAATCCTCAAAGAAAACATCGTCTCTCGCGTCGTACCGTCCTCCTCCCTCACTCAAATAAGAATACACTCAAATTCAACCCTGCCCGTTTGACTTGAAGGCAATTTGACTAAGTGGAAAATAAGTCATACTCTGATAAGTTTTTTCCAAAGTAACTTTAATGGGTTTGAGATTAATCGGGTTTTGCGCCCTTTCCACTTGCAGTTACCCTCACCCACCACAGAAACGACCACGCAAGTTGGAGTTGTTAAAACTCTTTAATTTGTGCTATCTTATTCAAATTGCCCGTTATTTGTCAAGTGATAATAGTTCCTATCCAAATCCAATAAATGAATCAACTCAACGAGCAAAGCTCAAGCAACAAATACAATGGATGTAAGCAAAGGTTAAGTCGAATCTCCTCAAGGTGCAATGTAGTTGTCGAACCCTCCATTTCATCCCCCTTGCCGCAATCATTTGTCCACAAACTATGAATTCCCACGTTCTGGTTTATTGTTACCTTTAAGCAAGCACATTTACTATATGTTATAAGGAAATAATGTAAGTTTCACCCTCTATACTTACATTAAAGCTCAGGATTTAATCTCAATCTCGAGGATGGAAATTCATCGAAGGGAGGCAACATGCAATAGCCTGCTATTCCACCCAACCCACAAATTCACAGTCCTGGGTGGAATACAGAATGTTGTACTAACTTTTTTCATTAAAATTCAATTAAACAATTGTAATAATCAAATTTACCAATCATTATTTTGTTCCCATCAATTCTAATTATTCTTGCCTGACATGTGCTACAATTTTTACAATAACATACGTGAGGTTGAAAGGGCGTACAGCAAAGCTTATGGCTCCAATTAGTGGGGTTGGATTCCCGGAATTGGAAAACACAAAGATAATGGAGTTGCAAAAAGATAAATTTCTCTAACAACTACCACACCATTTGGGCCGGAAAGTGCACACTCATCCCAGAAAACCGGTTCATAGATGAAGTGTGCCGATTTGAAAGGAGAAGAAGATTGCAAACGCTCCGAATGAGAACAAATACATTTCCGCAAAGGTTGACATTTCCCTCCCTTTCAAATTGCTAGGAGTCAGTAGTCATACAAAACTCAGCCCTGACTTCTGCTCCCAATTGAATTCAATCAAAGGCAGTCTCACCTCATGAGCACACATTGTATGCAACACCCACCGTCATATTTTCAGAAGTGAGGTTCTCCGTTCCACGAATTACAGGACAAGTGGAAGGACACATTAACCACGGAAACAATACGCCTACTTGATTCGCTCGGGTGCTCTCATCCATACTCATTATTAGAGCAGCTGCATGCTTGCAGCTGCGCTATATACAATGGTGTTGGCGTACGGTGGCGTCGTCGTCGTCGTCGTCGTCGTTAGACGCTAGCCTGTTTGTTTTTGGT